>WKFP01015092.1:442662-460388 GCA_011057875.1 Pterocles orientalis
CCTTATTAACGTTTATAAATATGTGAAGGGTGAGTGTCAGGAGGATGGAGCCAGGCTCTTCTCTGTGACATCCAGTGACAGGACAAGGGGCAATGGGTTCAAGCTGGAACATAGGAGGTTCCACTTAAATATGAGAAAAAACTTCTTTACAGTGAGGGTGACAGAGCACTGGAACAGGCTGCCCAGAGAGGTTGTGGAGTCTCCTTCTCTGAAGACATTCAAATCCTGCCTGGATGAGTTCCTCTGCGATCTGATCTAGGTGTTCCTGCTCTGGCAGGGGGATTGGACTAGATGATCTTTCGAGGTCCCTTCCAATCCCTGACATTCTGTGATTCTGTGATGTAGGGAATTGGTATTCAGGCTTAACTTTGTCTTATAACTGGCCATTATCTAGCTTCTAAAAGACTACAAAACTAACCTGTTCAACAGTTAATATGTTTCGTGATTAGGTAGTGGATCTGGTATTCTAAATTTGCTTGCCTTGTGGCATAGAGGGTAGCAAGAAACAGCCAGTGTGACGCACATGCTTCTTTATATGTGTGGTCTTGAAATTAAACTTTTAAACAACTAATTAAGTTTGAAGGAACTACATTTAAACCAGGATAAAACCTGTTATCTAAATGCTTAAAGTTGTTTTAGATTTCCAGTTTAGTGATAAATCTCCCACTTGTATATAGCTGAAATTAATCTTCATCAGTGCAACACTTCTAATTTGGAACTGAGTTTAAAATATTTGTTTTCAGAAACATAATTCTGTGACTATCCATGCAAAAATATTCATGTACATTTTGTTAACAGAATTTTTAGGTGCAAAAACATAACTTTAATATCCATCTTTTTTCACTAGAATTCTATTTCACTGCAAATCTATTAAGAGATTAATTGTGGCTCCCATGTTTCATCAGGCTACTGAAGAAATTCAGTTCGACTCCAGTCATAAGTAAAGAAATGAAATGGAAAGATTCTCTTTAAGCACTGTTAGTTTTGTGTACCGGTTCTTCTCTCTTGTAAAAAGGTTTCACTTTTTATGTACATTCACTATGATGAATCATCTTTGTGCCTTACCTTGTGGTACATCCTGGCTACAGAATTTGGTGTACTGTACCTTCAGTGCATATGCTGTCTTCCAGGTGACTTATTCTTGTTCACTTTTGTTGTATACCTATATCTTTCTACTTGTCTTGTGCTGATTTTTGCGGTTATTGGCATGTAGTCTGATAGAAAGGTCTAATGGCTGTTCCAGCTTAAGCCCGTATGCTCCAGGATCAGGAGTGTACAAGTGTGAACACTGCTTCGTTTACCCTGCATTATCAGTCTTTTATTTCTTGGTCAGATTGCTAATTATTTTACTTACGTCACAGGAAATTACCTTCTGGCATTGCAGGTTATTTTACCAAGGTACAGAACGTATGACTAAAGATCATACAGTTGTAACCCTACTGATACTGAAACTGAAGCACTCCTCTCTATCTCTTGTGCTCCTTTAAATGAGTATTTGGGGTTTTGGTTTGGTTTTTTGTGGGTTTTTTTAAGGGTAAATATTTTGCTCTGTTGCAGGTGTATTAACTCTTGGTTCTTCCTCTTAATGAGAGCATTCCTACAGCTATTTTCAGCAGCAGTAGACTAGAGTGAAACTCAGGGCATTTGTGATTCTGGAGAAGCACGACTGATGCTGTTTTTCCGACTACCAATACCCTTTGGTTCACTTATGCTTTCAGAGGTCACAACTCTTTCCAGGAAGATGAACTTCATTTCCCTCCTGTCTAAACTAAGCCATGGAACAGGCAGTTATACTTAATGATATTTGGTTGTGTAGTTGCTGGATGTGTTTGGGATATGTATATGGGAAGGACTGAGGTCTCTTTCTCCTTGATCTCTATCTTTTTGATCTCTATCTCTTTGATAAGAGATCAACCAGACCAAAGCAGGACAGTCTTCTGCTATCTGGTGCAAAGGTTTCTACAAAGTTTGTGTTTAAGTTTCTTAAAGGAAACAGTCTTATTAAATTAATAAAAAACCACCTTACGACAAGTTCTATCTTGAAAAGAAAGACTTCTCCCACTAAAGGAAAATACTGTCAAGAATGCAGATGTTCTTCTGACAATTGCCAGAAGGGATTCCAAAGAGACCAGAAGAGGGGTGTTGACAGAGGCTAATAGGAAGCATCTGTGAATCTTGAACCAGAGTAGCAAACCTTTTTTTTCTGATTTGCCTGCTCTCCAAAATAGACTTCCTCTAGTGGTGATAGGACAGACTACAAAAACTTGCTTAGATGCAGAGTTGTTCCTGTCAAAATGTTTTCAGGTTTTCCTAACTTTTTAATACATCAGAAGGGAAATTTCAACCTATGGTTGAAAAATAATATTCATAACTAGATTATTAATGCAGGGAGGAATTTTGGATATCTACTTTAATGTTTTCCAGTTTAAATGAAGAATGTGTACATGCTTGGGTTTGATTCCTTTTTTTTTTGACTCTGCTGTCCAAGAAGATAGAGGTGAAAGATTTCCCGCTGCTGGGAAAGAAGTGTGAAGGAGAATGCCGTGTGAAAGCTCCATAGATGCCAGAGCTGGGCAATGTGTTTGATATTTGAGTAAAAGTCATAAATGTTTTGATTTGCTTTTTTTTGTAGGAAAAGAGAAGAAAATAGGAGTTCTTGCAAATACGTGTGCAAAATCACCTGTTCTTCACAACAGTCAGGAGTGCTAAGGTGTATCGGTTTGCTTGTGATCAAGAAAGGGGCAAATATCTGTATTCTTGTTTCTTGATGTATCCTACCCTTACTTGAATAAAGTGAAGACAAAGGCTTCTGTTTCTAATCAACGGTTGTTACTAAGCTTTGAGCACCTGCCTGAGGGTCTCTTTAGAAAAATTCGTTTTAAGTCTAGATCGTGGAGCAGAAATACTGAATGATTAGGACTGTAGGCAGGATTGACTACAGTCTTAATTAGGTGGCATTGCTTTACATAGGTTAGGCCAGGCTGGGTTTGTGATCAATTGTGTAGTTATCATTTGGATACTTTGGATCCAAAACTTATTTGGGAAAAAAGTTGAGCAAATTTTTTTACCCTTATGCTTTGTGAACAATCTTGTCTTGCTTAGCAAGTACTTCACATGCAAGTGGCACGTGGTTCCACCCTGCTTATCACTGTTGCACCTGGGTATTTCAAAAAAAGCAATGAAATTATTGGCACAGTAAGATAACTGGTGAGATGGTTGGGATCATGCTGTTTCCCCTTACCAGTAAATACAGACAATGATGACAACGAATATTAAGATACTTGTAAAAAAAAAATCTGCTAACCCAACATGTTGTATTTAAGGTGTCTGACCCACCGTCTTATGATTTGAAATACAATTCCTACCTATTTTTGTTGCTGAATGTTTAGTGTTTAGTGTCATCCCCAACAATATGAAAGTAAGCTTAAGCCACCTGGTTGAGACTCCACTGACTTACCTGTCATAACAGAAATTAAGTCCAGTCTTCCAAAATTCCTTCAGTTATGTTGACCAAAATTTAAGTAATTAGATTATTGCAATCTTTGCTATTGTTTTGTTACTGGGCTGCAGGATTCTTCTGGCAGTGGTTCCTATTTTAGTAACAGTAGATGAAGAAGAAAATTCATCCTGATGTAGGCATACGGCATGGAAATAGCTTAAGTTCAGCAAACTTGTGAATCTCTGTACTTATTTACAATAGGAACCACAAAGTAAACTTCAATGGGCAAGGCTGTTAGCTCTGGTTATAAATAGATGAGACATAACTGCTACATTAAGTGTAGAGCTTAGAAGGTTGAGGGGAATAGTAACATTATGATGATGACTTCCCCCCTACCCCCCCTGCTTTCTCGTACCTTAATCTCTGACCTTCAGGCAAGAGCTGGTAAAAATCTTGGAACTATGAACAACTATTGCTACACTTTTACATAGCTGATTATGTTCTACAGATGTTTTCTGCAGGCCCTTGTATTATTTGGCTGGAATAATATTTTCCGGCAATGTTACTTGGCCGAGCATTTGTTGCTGCTTTGTAGCTAATAGACCTCTCAGCACTTTAATGAGTTGGTGTTGTGGTTTAACCCCAGACAGCACAAGCACCAGCCAGCCACTTGCTCACTGCCCCATGAGGGAGAGCATTGGAAAAGTGAGAAAACTCGTGGGTTGAGATAAAGACTGTTATTGGGTAACATACCACCTACACTGTTAGGTCTAGCAAATGTCTTGGGTTTCCCCTCTTCTGGTGAGTACTTTTTGAGACAAAAGTGAATCAGGCCACACGAAAAAACTAAAGAGCTTAAATACACTACAAGAAGCAGAGATAGGGTGAGACTGACTGACTGAACTGATATCAGGAAAGGGGTTAGTGTCTTCCCTTAGGGCTCTGAAGAGACATGAGGGAGACTAGCAAACCTGATCAACAGAGTTGCTCTGCTTAGTCCACTCACTTTGAATCTGTCATGTAGATTTCAGTTCCACTAGTAGATACAAAAGAAAAATGACAGGAGTGCAGGGATGCAGGAATAAAACCTGGAAAAGATACTATTATTGGAATAAAAAGAGTAACAATTAAGAAAAAGTACTGATTTTTGAAGATGCATTGTACCTTTAGGAGTTGACAAATGTATGTCTGGCACTGGCATAATTTCAGGCATTTCTGATGATTTCAGGTAGTAAGCTCAACAAATGGAGAACTGAACACAGATGACCCAACTGCAGGCCGTTCAAATGCACCCATCACAGCTCCTGCAGAAGTAGAAGTAATGGATGAATCTAAGTATGTCCCATCTTTTTATATTCTTTGGATCTTGTGTGCTTAGCTACTTCAAAATTTTTCTTGTATAGTTATTCCAAAAATATTGTCTAAACTAAATAGCCACTGGTGAGAGGCAAAACTATACCTAACTTTGACTTGAAATGTTTAAATAATAAACTTCCTATAGCTTGTGCTTTTTAGGCTAAGCCCTCAATAACACATCTCTCTTGTACAGAGGAATGCATGCATTTTTGATATTTCAGCTAATTTTGAAATATTTGTTTTCAGAGAGTGTTCTGACTACCAAAAGTTGTGTGAAAGATGTAAAATTCTTCCTCTGTGTAGTATTCTGATTCTCTTTTTTTCCCTTACTCTCTTTCTGTATAGCTGCCAGAAAGTGTTGAACATGTGGTGAGTTTTACAGCACAGGCAGGCAGGAGTAGCCCCAGTGGCTTTGTTCTTGTTATTTGGTTTAAAACTAATTTCAGAGAACTTTAAAATAACAAGTCCATTGGGAAATCACAAAACATGTTTCAATTGTGAAAGAATTAACTGTTTTTACAAACAGCCACTTTTGGGAGCTATTTTGCCTGCTTCAAATCTTGCTTGCTTTTGAGTTGTGTAGTCTGTGGTGTAGTTTACTTAATATATTTTTTAGTGTATAGTAGAATGTTTGGGGTTTTTTTTACTTGTTGTCATGTTTCAGAGGGGAAAACATTCTTTTCAGATATGGTAGCATTCATCTTGTATTTTAACATCTAGACAATAACTCACTTATATGAACAAGTAATAAATGCTAGCAAATGTTTGAGCTTTGCCCCTTATCTGTAAATATAGTGTTTACCGAAGTATTAGTCTTTGACAACCTGCTAACTAATTACTAAAACGTAACTTCAGGGTTCTTTAAAGTTACAGTGTAATGAGAGCAGAAAATATTAAGGTCTGTTAACATGGGATGGACAACTAATGTATATATATTTGAATAGTAAAATCAGACTTGCAAAATAGTACAGAAAAATACTCGATAGCTAAAGGCAGTGTAACTTTGAACATGTTCTCTTTTATAGTTGTTGTTGGAATAGGATTTTACAAGTGCATGGATCTAGTTTATCATTAAGTAGAGGCACTCGGGTATGAAGGATACATTAGTAGCAGAAAAATCGAGTAAGCAGTCCTGAATAAGTTTTTCTAGGGCCCATTTTCCTAACTTTTAGATAAGGGCAAATTTCTCAAAGTACAATTTTTTTTCCTGAAGTGATTGTTCTGCAGGTTTTGATGTTGGTATCTAAGATTTATGTGCATGTGTAGGTAAAAATTATGAATGGAGGTATCTGTTGTGACACGCTCATGCACTAGCTTTTTGTGAACACTGAGGAGACCAGTTCTTTATCTGCCATCTTTGCATGGCACTGTAATATTATTCTGGAAACAAATCCGTTTTCTTAGATATATGTTTAAAACAAACTAAAAAAGACTCCAAAAAAACAAGGGTGTTAAGCATATTGATAGGCTGCCCATACAGAAATTCCCTATTCCCTTCCTTTGGATAAGTGCAATGATAACCTTCCTTATGCCCAGTTTATGTACACACATTAAAAGATTAAATTTCTAAAGTTTTGAGTAGCGCTTAACACAGTTAAACTTATGCTTAGGTATCTTCAGCGAGTAAGAGAATTCTGGGAAGCCAAGATGCTGCAGCTCCTTTAGAAGTGTAGGAGTTAATTTCCTCTGATATGGATAACTGATGGACAAATATGCTATCCTGTACCTTTTTCATCTAGTCTTTACTGGTTTTGTTACAGACAAAATATCTAGTCTCCCTACCCTGCTCTCTAGATTAATCTTTTCTTTCAATATGAAGCACACAAATTAATTTTCCAATAGTGTCTATTTGAACTGCAGTTTCCTCATTCACTATGATTTTTGGGGGTAGAAGTTGTTTAATATTTTGTCAGTAATTAAAGCAACACACATGCACACACCCCCTTCCCAGCATTGCTATAAGACATGAATTTATAGATGTACATCTTTTTTTTTCATGTTAACATTACAAGCATAATATCAAAAGGTATTGTGAGACATTTAAACATCCATTTATAGATTTCTACACTGCTGAAGAGTGTAAGGAAATGCAAGTATCAGTATTTTTCATGTCTGTGATACAGACATTTTTGGTTTTAAGGACACATTGTTTTATCAAAAGACTCTCATTTTGGGCCTCTTTCATAATCTTTTTCTCCATCTGAAAATATGAACAAAGTTAACCTTTCTTGCTGATATCTTTTGTTTGTAACATTTCCTCATACTCTGAGGAGACAAACTTGAATATTTTTTTGGGGCATTCATCCAACACTTCCATTGTTTGATATATGTTTATGGACTCGCATGCAGTAGATATTCTGAATCTTATGGCTTATCATACTCCTTAAGTGTTGCTGCGCAGCAGGCATGTGCAGCAAAGATGACTTAACAGTGGGTGCTGTGTTTTAGGTTTTTTTGGTGGGGTTTTTTGATTTTTTTTTTTTTAGTGTTTTTTTTGGTTAGGTTTTTTGTTTGTTTTTAGAAGGGTAGCTTTCAGCCCTATTTTGGGTGTTACTTACTGGAGTTATAAAGCAGGGAGAAAACTAACCTCATCACTGTTTTGCCCTGGCACTTGTAGATCTTATTCTCTACAGATGGTCTTCCAGTTACCACTGAGCAATTAGCCTTCCTTTCGATAAGTCTTTGCTAGCCATCAGAAAAGTTGCTTCTATGAAGCCTGTGTAATAACCAAAAGCCTTTGGATAACCAAAAGGCTCTGCCATGGAGGACAGAAGGGCAAACAGGAAAAGATTATATCATCTGTTCTTTTTGCATCTTGCGTTGTTTTTGCCACTTTAAACACCTCTTAATCCTGCAGTAAAGTGCTGCCGGATGCTAGATGACAAATACAAAAATACAGCTATCTAAACACAAATGAGAACTGAAGTTACTTCAGTATGTTGTGCCAAGGGACTGCTCAAGTGGTAGAGGGAAAGGTATTTAACAGAAAAAAATGGTATGATAATGTTTTAAGTAGGACAAGAAATGTTCATAACCGTAATACTGTGATTGTTACTTTAGTATCTCAAAGGTCACTTTAAATTGTTCAGGAAAAGTAGGTTGTTTCTCAAGTTTCATAAATTCATAAATTATACTACCTGCTATAGAAATGTTTTATAACCTACAGAGAAAGAGGTTGGCAGTCATTAAATGCTTTCTTTGGAAAGAAAAAAGTTTTTCCTAAATTAGAAATTTTCAGAGTGTATCTATTTTTATGTGTTTTGCATATGTATTGAATAGTGTGATAAATTTGTGGTTTAATACTCAGTAATGCCCACATCTGTAGCTTTAAAAATGGCTTCAAGCAATGTCATATACATACGTATTAAAAAATGATAGACACTCTCTAGTGACAGTATTCGTAGGAACATGTCTGCGTTTCTATTATAAATGTGAATCTTAAAGAGGTTATGCACTATGGATTTCTAATTTCAGGGTTACGTTTATTTTATAAAATTTATTATCAGGCAATGTAGTCTGGCCTGTCTTATTCCCATGTAAATGTGCATGTATTTTAAAATTACATTTATTTGGCCTTGGAAGGTTTGACAAGTCTAGTACTTCTAGGCTGATATATATATACGTGTCAGTAAATTTCCAAGACAGTCCTGTGCTTTACAATGCTCTATGGAATTTGCATTCCTTTAACACTTTTTAGATATATGTTAAGGGGTATATATTTTTCCACACCAAGTAACAGTCTTCAGCATTTAGTGAAATCCCTGAAGTAGAATGCAATAGAATAGGTCTTACAATTAAAAAAACAAAACAAAACAAACTGTTAATAGTAATTATACTCCTTGTAATAGTATTATGCAAATTCCAGAAGACCAGGAGCTTCTCACTGCTTTGTGTTGGTTAAAGATAGAACTCTTGAATTACCCATTGCAATATACCCTTCTTTGCTGGGTGACAGAGCAGTAGCAAACTAAATAGACTATGGAGAAAGAATAAAGTACAGTATGAGATCTTTAGAAAGGATAGGTTAAAATTCTTGGAAGGAAAGCAAGAGAACCTAAAGTGTCTTAGAGTTACACAGAGGATCCAAGCAGTCCTAAACATGTAAAAGGTGTGATCCACTGTTCCTTGAGACATGCTCCATATAAGCAAAATGTAGTTAAACAGTGAAGAGTTAATATTTTAGATGATTTTTCTAGAATTATTATCTGCCACACTTTCATCTTCCTACAGTTACTTATGTAACCTGTGTTCTGTATATACTAAAATTATGAATTGAGACAATTTTTTTTCTGTAAGCCTTCTCTGAGGCCTCCTAATCTGAAACTGGTACAAAAGTGATTTACCATCACAGTCCAGGGGAAGATTTCCTCATTTACAGGATCATAGGATAATTCATGTTGAAAGGGAGGGAGCACTGTAAAATGCTTTGTTTCTGTATGATGTTTGTTGTATATCAATATATAAAATATCTGGGAAAAGATTGAGGTGAAAGAAGGATTAAACTAAATTAGACTCCATATATCTCTTTATAAATTTAAAGCTTAAGTGTTAATGGATGTCAATGGTTGTAGACAGATGCCAAGAAAAAGGTTTAGTAGTTACAGGGGAATTTCAGTTGCAGCTGGTGGCTACTAGCCTTCAAAGACAATTACATCCCTTTTAAAAGTACTTTAAAGTTAATAGAGTATGATGTTTCTGCTAGCTGTAAAAGTATTTATCTATGTAGTTTCCCCTACTGAGTTTTAATTTTTAGTTTCCTCTCCATCAATAACCAATTTTTTTTTTCTACTGAAAGTTATGTAACTCTCAGAGCAGCTCTGGTCTGCCTCTGCCCACTGCTACTTTTTCAGTGACTGAGCGACAGGGTGCCCTTGGATATTTTGAGAAGGTAACAGAATTCTGTCTCTCCTTACTTTGGACGTTGTTCTCACTCCCTGTAGAACCTTATTTTTAGATCTTTATTCTCCCTGATTTTCAAATGCTTTCCCCCTTTTCCATATTCCAAACTAAATCAGCAGGATACCTTTTGAATTTTACTGACATAAAATGATTGGTGAACATAAGGACTTACTGATAGGTTACTGATGCAGTATATTTATGTTTTAAATTCTGTTGGACTTCATAGTTTAAGAAAGACTTGTGAGTATGTATCACTGCAAGTGAGAATTCAATAACCAAACTGCAGAACTCCATGGGGAAAGCTCTGTTAAGGTAGACAGCTTCCATGTTCGCTTTTGATCGCAAACTGTGAATAATTTAAAAATAAAGCTTCCACTTAATAAAGGTGGTGGTCAGGAGCTGGGAGTTGCTTCAAATAAGGCTAACACTACCTAAAAATGAAAACGTTTTCTTTGTGTATTAGTTGCTTTCCTCTTTCGTTTATTTAAAAAAATACTTCCTGGACTTCTGCAGTCCTCTGTATTATCCATCTTTCACTCCCTCCAATTCTATTTCCTTCTGTAGTGTTTTTTTCAGTTACTTTCAGAGTGTCTCTAGTTACTAAGTGAAATTCACAGTATTTGTCAATTTTAGTTTTGTTCAAGTAGTATACAATAAAGCAGAAGTATGTCAGTATACTTAATATACTTAAAGCTGTGATTTTTCACTGTAATAATATCACACATTTTCTTCTAAAATATTTTGGGGAGTAGCCTTGGGGAAGGTTTTTCCAAGTGCTGGTTAACAAAAGAAGCCCAAATTGTTTTCATGTGTTAGCAACAGTAGTGTCTTAAGTGCACCATTCAGGTGACAGACGCTCAAGCTTGTATTTGTTGTATTACCAGTTAATGTGAACAAGTTAATGTGAACATTCCTTATGTTTACAAATACATTGTCAGCCTGTAATGCCCATGCTTTTGATACCTTCAGACAGTACTCTAAACTTGATAGCTATTTATATTCTAGCTTTTTCATTTGATACTTTTTCAAAAGAAAGATGAAATGTATCAAAAATATCCCTACTTCAGTTTCTTTCGCTAATACGTCATTCACCTGCTATAGAGCTTAATGTGTTCCTTGTGCTGCCTTGTACAACCACATACTTTGAGTGAAACAGATACAGTAAACAGTTTACTTTTGTAATTTCTTTTTATGTCATATGTAATTCATGTCACCCCTGCAGGTGCTGCTGTTTTTTCAAGCAGAGGAAAAGGAAAGCCATTCAGCGCCACAAATGACTAGAACCAGGAAAAACATGGGGGATTGCTTATTTGTTCAACTTCTATCTTGTGGTCTTAAAAAAACCCAACAAACCTCCCTAATGATCACACATTTTCCAAAGACTCTCGTAGAAATGGTGTCATGCCTGTGTGCTTTGGTTTGGTTCACCTGCATCCATTTTTTGTTTCTTTAATTCATCTGTTCTGAAAGCTTTAAGGTTTTGTCAGATATGAGTGCTTCTTCAACCATCAGCAAATGGACCAATGAAATAGTACAAATGAACAGTATCTTCAGCAAAACTAGACTGGAAAAGTATTTATCCTGTCCCAGGAAATACTAGCAGTGTCTTACCTGAAGACAGATGTCATAAATTTGTTATTTGAGTTCATAGCAGTGTATCAAAAGCAGGTTTCTTCAACAATGCAGAAGAAAAATGCAGATGCACAACTGTATAGAAAAATAATAAAATCTTAACATCTTTTCTTTTCTGACACCTGCACTGATTTATTTTTTTTCTTTCCTCCCAGTGTTTACTGCAGTGAGATTGTATCAGAATTAAATCCAGTTCATGGTATCAAGGTACAGTCACTGGCTAGAGATATTGAGGAGGCTGATTTAACTGTTGACAGTTGTCTAAATGCCAGTGATACTAATGAGCAGAGAGTATTTCTAGCAGCCTCTGGGTTTGAAAACCTGCTTTTGTTATGCGTACAGTAGAATTGTAGTACAGTAGAAATTACATGAGTGTTTGTACGAAGAATACAGAAGGTTTTATAATTTAAGTTGTGCTTCAGGTAACGTTAGTAAGATAGACCTTCACAAGAGGTCTACAGAGGAATTAGAAGAAATAATCTGGTTAAAGTGGCATCAGTACTAAAGCCTATATGTTCACTAGGGTAATTGATGATTGACAACATCTATAACTTGGAAATACGGATGTGCCATCTAATGTTAGAGATTAGTTTGTAGATAATTTTACTCTTTAATTTAGAAAAAATTGCAATGAAAGTGAGTTAGACTTCTCCATTCTCTGCATACTAGCCCATAGCACCCAAACTTCTGAAGATATTTTTTCCTGGAAATTTCTTATCTCTCAGTGTAATGTCACTACTCTAACTCTAACAGGATTGCAAGGATGTGTCAGGTACTTCCCCACAGTCCAATGAAGTGCCTACAAAATGGACAAACCAGCAGTTCTGTAGACAAGGCAGCCCATTTTGTATTTTCTTCTTCAGAAAATATATGCTTCTTTTAAAGCCATAATGACAGAGGTGTTCTTTTGTCATGTTAAGCTGACAGGTAGTGAAGAAAGATAGAAGTGACTAGACAGATTTGTTGACCAAAACACAGATTATCTCGGTTTTTGCATAACTTTTCTAGAGCAAATTAGCATTTTTTTCTATCCAAACATGCCTTTTGGCATGCTTATTTATTTGTAATTTGTTTTGTGGTAGCATTTAAAATGTATATTAAAGTAATGCACACCTTCGAATTTATTATAGCGTTTACAAGGATTTTAATTGTATTCTGTAATTTATTTATCCTTAACAGCCAAAAGTGTATTTTATTGTTTGGATTATGTGCTCATATGTATACTTTGATCTTTGTCATTTTTACTGTTTCTGTTCTTCAGTGTCGTTTCAAAAACCTGAACTTGGCCTACAAAAACATACTATATAACAGGTTGTGAGTTTCCACTCCACCAGTTTGTGTTACTGATTATCTCAGATTGATTAAGTTAATTTGTTTTTAATTGAGCTGAAAAGATAGGTTATTAGTCATTATCTTATGAAAACACATCCTTCTTTGTAGTACTTGACCAAATTTGTTGCTTTGTAAGATTTGTAAGTATGTGTGGTATGTGTATTTCTCACACACCTGATTATTCTCAGTGGTTTTTTACCTATAGTGTTTGTATAATCTGAACTCAATGCTCGTAACAAGGAAGTGTCTATATTATGGACTTAAAATATTTGAATATATAAAAGCTGTTTATTTGCTGAAATGACCAGTATCTAGGCATTTGCTTTTCAGCAGTTTTTTAAGTGCTTGATTTTAGTGCTGCGGAAGTTTTTTTTCCTAGCAACCAAAGCGGTGAGTACTAATGCAGGTATGTTCAGGTTATGCCAATATGTTTTGCATTTATATCCTTTTATTTTCCCGGTCTTAACTGATGAAGTCAATATTGAATGGATGTCTAAAATTGAAATACGTCCCTCTCTAAATGTAAGACAAAAAAATAAAGATAGTTTTTTAAAACTTGCCTTTTTTCCCCCTTTCCTACAGTCTTGGATGAAATAATGGAATCTGTTATTTTAAGAATTGCTAAACAGTTTTAATTTTTTTGGGCAGCAAGGAATTGAAAGCAAGTTACTTGAAATGCTACATCATCATTGCAGTTATAGTTACTTTTGCTTATTTAACAAGTGTTATTGTTAGATACTTTAATACACCTAATGATAGCAATAGAGTGCAGAGACTTCAATGCACATTTTTGTAGCTAGCAAATCTGCTTGATGTCTCAATGGTTTACGGTCAATGCTGACTGTGCCACCTAGAATAAAAGCCATTACAGATACTGGGACATACGCAATAAGTGTGTCTTTAATTTTTCCAGGTAGATTCCTAGAAAAGGAAGACTTAAAGTTCTGCAGTCACAGCCTTTGTTCAGTAGAAATTATTTGTTCCTAGCTGTAGAACATTTGATATGATATGATATGATATGATATGATATGATATGATATGATATGATATGATATGACATGATATGACATGATATGATATGATATGATATGACATGATATAAAAAAGGACATATTTTCTTGAGAACAGTGCTAATAGGCAAAATCAGTTGCTAGACTTCTAATTATGATTCGTAGCACTTAGCTTCATAAGCAGATATTTTAATTTGCTTATGCTCTTACAGATCTACAGAACTATCGCAGGTAATTTTTTTCATGTTTTCCTTAAAACTAAAGTTTTGTCTCATCAAATTAAATACTATATTTTCTGAGGATATCTTCTCTTTCAGTTTTCAAGATGGGTGAGGATATATTCAGTTCTTAGATGCTCAGTTTTTATTTTTCTTGTAAGATAGGCTGTTCCATATCTTACTACCACATCTGTTTGAACCTTACTCAAAATACAACTTTACTGAGTATTGTGGTGACACATACTAAAATATTTAGGTATTTAAGATACTTATTTATATTTTCACGTAACTTGGCTATGAAGTATTATCCTGTTGTCATTAAAGGCTACTGAATCTAAAAGTACTGTTAAAAATAAAGAAACAAAAAAACCCAAACCAAAACCGACCCACCAAATTCATTGACTAGTTTGAGATGCAAGTTATTTTTCAGACTACGCTTCTATTTTCTTGTGTACTGAAGAGCACTTGAGTGTTTAACTAGCCCTGAGTGTTTAACCTAACCCGCAGGTTTTGAAATGGACAACCAAAAATATGGAACACCAAGAAACTTCTTCATAAAGATCTGAGTGGTTAGGCAGCTGTCATGTTTGTGGCAGAGACAGTACACTGCAGATCTCTACCTCAGTGCTCAGAGCTTTTCTATTTCCTAGAACAATTAAGTCATTGATTCATGGCCTTTGGTGATAATCAAATACAACATTAACACTTCAAGCACCTGATAGGGGAAATGATAAGGAAGCAAGGATCCAATGAGTTGTGATCATTGTACCTCACAATTTTTTATGTTGAT
Source organism: Pterocles orientalis (assembly GCA_011057875.1). Taxonomy (NCBI): domain Eukaryota; kingdom Metazoa; phylum Chordata; class Aves; order Pterocliformes; family Pteroclidae; genus Pterocles; species Pterocles orientalis. The sequence goes on from WKFP01015092.1 coordinate 457,339, forward strand.
CTTTAAACTGCCTTTTGCTTACTTCTGAAAAAGCTTGAGAATTAAAGAGTTGATTGAGGATTTGTAAGTCTGGGGCTGTGCTCTAACTACTTTTTATTCCAGGCTTTGAAAAATCACCCGAAGTTCATGCCATTGAACTGCAAGTATAGGGCTGAAAATACAGCTTTGTATCTTTTTATTAGTGAATAGAGGGCTGAGCCTTCTAGATCTTTCAAGGGCATCCATGCTATGCTGGACCTTGTTCTTACCAACACAGAAGGGCTGGTGGGGATTGTGGAACTCAAGGGCAACCTGGGATGCAGTGACTCTGAGATGGTGGAGTTCCAGATCCTCAGGGCAGTGAGGAGGGCGCACAGCAAGCTCACTACCCTGGACTTCAGGAGAGCGGACTTTGGCCTCTTCAGAGATCTGCTTGGAAGAGTCCCATGGCATAAAGCCCTGGAGGGAGGAGGGGCCCAAGAAAGCTGGCTATTCAAGGATTGCCTCCTCCAGGCTAAGGAGCGATGCATCCCTACAAAGAGAAAGCCAGGCAAAAAGGTCAGGAGGCTTGCATGGGTGAACAGGTAACTCCTGGATAAACTTAAACTCAGAGAATAAGCCTATAGAGGGTAGAAGCAAGGACAGGTAGACTGGGAGGAATACGGAGGAATTGTCCAAGCAGCTAGGGATCAGGTTAGGAAAGCCAAAGCCTTCACAGAATTAAATCTGGACAGGGATGTCAACAGCACCAAGAAAAGCTTCTATAGGTATGTTGGGGATAAAAGGAAGACTAGCGAAACTGTGGACTCTCTCAAGAAGGAAATGTGAGACTTCAATACACAGGATATGGAGAAGGCTGAGGTACCCAGTGACTTTTTTTTGCCTCAGCCAAGCCTCTGAAAAGGGCTTGAGCCACACTGCCCAAATCACTGAACACAAAAGCAGGGACTGGGAGAATGAAGAGCCATCCACAGTAGAAGATCAGGTGTGAGACCACCTAAGAAACCTGAAGGTGTTGAAGTCCATGGGACCAGATGAGATACATCCGCAGGTCCTGAGGGAACTTGGTTGCTAAGCCACTATCCATCATATTTGAGAAGTCAAGGCAGTCTAGGGAAGTTACTGCTGACCGGAAAAGGGGAAATATAACCCCCAATTTTAAGAAAGGAAAAAAGGAAGACCCAGAAACTACAAACCAGTCAGTCTCCCCTCTGTGCCCGGCAAGATTATGGAGCAGATCCTCTTGGTAAATATGATAAGGCACATGGAAAATAAGGAGGTGATTGATGACAGTCAATGTAGCTGCACTAAGGGAAAATAATGCCTGACAAATTTAGTGGCCTTCTACAATGGGGCTTTAGCTTTGGTGGATAGGGGAAGAGCAACAGACGTCATCTGCCTGGACTTCTACAAAGCATTTGACACTGTCCCACACAACATGCTTCTCTCTAAATTGGAGAAGCGTGGATTTGATGGATGGACCACACGGTGGATAAGGAATTGGCTGAGTGGTCACACCCAAAGAGTTGTGGTCAGTGGCTCAATGTCCAAGTGGAGACTAGTGATGACTGTCATTCTTCAGGGGTGAGTACTGGGACTGGTGTCATTTAACATCTTTGTAGGAGATACGGACAGTGGGATTGAGTGCACCCTCAGCAAGTTTGCTGATGACACCAGACTGTGTGGTGCAGTCAACATAGTGGAGGAAGAGGATGCGATCCAGAGGGACCTTTACAGGCTGGAGAGGTGGGCCTGTGTAAACCTCATGAAGGTCAACAAGGCCAAGTGCAAGGTCCTGCACATGTGTTGGGGAAATACCAAGCACAAATACAGGCTGGGTGGAGAATGGCTTGAGAGCAGCCCTGAGGAAAGGACTTGGGGGTTTTGGTTGATGAAAAACTGAACATGGCCCGGCAATGTGCGCTTGCAGCCCAGAAAGACAACCAGATCCTGGGCTGCATCAAAAGAAGCGTGACCAGCAGGTCGAGGGAGGTGATTCTCCCCCTCTATTCCACTCTTGTGAGACCCCACCTGGAGTACTGCATCCTGCTCTGGAGTACTCAGCACAAGAAGGACATGGAGTTGTTGGAGTGAGTCCAGAGAAGATGATGACAGGGCTGGAGCACCTCTCCTATGAGGACAGTCTGAGTGAGTTGGGGTTGTTCAGCGTGGAGAAGAGAAGGCTCCAGCGAGACCTTATAGCAGCCTTCCAGTACTTAAAGGGGGCCTACAGGAGGGATGGGGAAACACTCTATCAGGGAGTGTAGCAGTGGGACAAGGGGTAGTGGCTTTAAGCTGGAAGAGGGCAGATTTAGACTAGATATGTAGGAAGAAATTCTTTACTGTGAGGGTGGTTAGACACTGGAACAGGTTGTCCAGAGAAGTTGTGAATGCCCCATCCTTGGATGTGTTCAAAGTCAGATTGGGTGAGGCTTTGAGCAACCTGCTCTAGTGGAAGGTATCCCTGGCCATAGCAGGGGGTTGGAAATAAATGTTCTTTAAGGTCCTTTCCAACCCTAAGCATTCTATGATTCACAATGCCAGCATCAAAGTCTTATAGTTGTTCTCAGGTTACCCAGCCCCCTGAACTGGACAACAGAGATGCAGAGCAGAGTGAAGCTACTATAATCCACGAGGAAATAGATAGCAACCTGTTAACACCACTTAAACACACACAAGTATATGGAGCCAGGTGGGATCCACCCAGGGGTACCGAGGGACCTTGTGGAAGTGCTCACCAAGCTACTTTCAATATCAGTGGTCCTGGCTAACCAGAGAGGTCCTGGGAATTGAGTGCACCCTCAGTAAGTTTGCAGGTGACACTAAGTGGGGCGGGAGCATTGATCTCTTTGAAGGTAGGAAGGCTCTACAGGGGTGTCGACAAGCTGGATCGATGGGCCAAGGCCTATCGTATGAGATTCAACAAGGCTCAGTGTCGATTCCTGCTCTTGGGTCATAACAACCTATGCAGCACTACAGGCTTGGGGAAGAGCAGCTGGAAAGCTGCCTGGTGAGAAGGACCTGGGAATCTTGATCAACAGCCAGCTGAATAATAAGTTGTCAGTGTGCCC
>WKFP01015092.1:469505-510876 GCA_011057875.1 Pterocles orientalis
TGGACAACAGAGATGCAGAGCAGAGTGAAGCTACTATAATCCACGAGGAAATAGATAGCAACCTGTTAACACCACTTAAACACACACAAGTATATGGAGCCAGGTGGGATCCACCCAGGGGTACCGAGGGACCTTGTGGAAGTGCTCACCAAGCTACTTTCAATATCAGTGGTCCTGGCTAACCAGAGAGGTCCTGGGAATTGAGTGCACCCTCAGTAAGTTTGCAGGTGACACTAAGTGGGGCGGGAGCATTGATCTCTTTGAAGGTAGGAAGGCTCTACAGGGGTGTCGACAAGCTGGATCGATGGGCCAAGGCCTATCGTATGAGATTCAACAAGGCTCAGTGTCGATTCCTGCTCTTGGGTCATAACAACCTATGCAGCACTACAGGCTTGGGGAAGAGCAGCTGGAAAGCTGCCTGGTGAGAAGGACCTGGGAATCTTGATCAACAGCCAGCTGAATAATAAGTTGTCAGTGTGCCCTGGTGGCCAAGAAGGCCAGTGGCATCCTGGCCTGCATCAGAAATAGTGTGGCCAACAGGACTAGGGAAGTGATCATCCCCCTGTACTTGGCACTGGTCAGGCTGCACCTCAAATACTGTGTCCAGTTTTGGGCCCATGACGACAAGGAAGACGTTTAGGTACTGGAGCATGTCCAAAAAAAAAGAACAAAGCTGGTGAAGGTTCTAAAGCACAGGTCTTATGGGGAGGGGCTGAGGGAACTGGGGTTCTTTAGTCTGGAGGAGGCTGAGGGGGAGACCTTATTGCTCTCCACAACTGCCTGAAAGGGTGTTGTAGTGAGGCAGATGTCGATCTCTTTTCCCAAGTAACAAGTGGTATGACAAGAGGAAATGGCCTCAAGTTGCACCAGGGGAGGTTTAGATGGGATATTGGGAAAAATTTCTTCACCGAAAGGGTTATGAAGCACTGGAACAGGCTGCCCAGGCAAATGGTTGAGTGGCCATCCCTGGAATGTGGATGTGGCACTTCGGGACATGGTTTAGTGGTGGACTTGGCAGTGTTAGGTTAGCGGTTGGACTCTCTGATCTTAAGGGTATTTTTCAACCTAAATGAATCTGTGCTTCTTTCTAACATAAACTATTGCTGCGATATTTGAAGGAAGTAAGGAAAATCCAAAGGAATGAGCTACGTACTAGGTACACCTGTGTGTAGTGATGAGAAGCTAGAAGGCTGTGTAAGATACTATCATGGAATCTCTTAGTCATATTTGAGATTCTGTAACTAGATAGATTGATCAGCCAACAGGAACTCACATGCTGAGAATATACTATTATACTATACTGTTTTTCTAATGCCCAGTGTGCTGGCACTGAATGGCCATTGCTTAGACATGAAGAGTCATAGATGAACAACTACCTTTCTGAGGCTGAGCTTGAGACCCAGAATAGCTGCAAATAGTTGATTCTGTTTCTGATGCAGATGTCTTTGATTGACAGTGTAAAACCACACTTGGTTTGGCCAGTTGACAATTTGGGCATGGGTTTCTAAATGGGTTTTAACTTTCTCACCTATTAATTTAATATTATTAATTTCCTGCATTAACTAGAGAGATTGTTCTGGTGAACCTAGACCAAATAGCATTAATTCCTCAATGCTTCTTAGTTGTTACAAAATGTTGCCATGCATCTTGTCTGCTTCAGGAGGTATGGTAAACCCATTGATCCTGGTTTCTATATTTCATGCTGACTTGCATAGAATATCAAATAAAATTTCAGATCACAGTTCTTTTCTCAAACTCTTTATTTTCTGTGCCATAAAGAAACATTTACAATTCTAAAAATAAAGATGCCGCTGAACCACTTATGTGTGAGAGAGAATTTTCAGACTCTGGCCAAAGAATATGGGAAGAGTCTAGATCTATAACAAAACACTGCTTGCACTTGGTATAAGGTATACTTTTCTCCCATTAACTTTCTGTGGAAACAACCTATGTCTGTTAAGAATGAATCATCTTCCTAAGGAAGGGGGGGGGGGTGGTGGTAAGACTCAGAGAGCAAACCTGTGAGATGCTAAATGTAGCTTAAATCTTTTACTGGAAAGGTGTTCTGGGTATTACATTGAAATGTGGTCTGAGAATCACACAGAGAAAATACTGGGAAAAGGCCTTAAATGTTGCATGTTCTGTTTTTTACAATTAGGGAGGCTTGAGTTCTGTAGGTAACCATTTTTACCACTACATAACTTTGTGTCTTTGGAGCAGATGCATGAAATAGAGATTGGTAGGTGGCTTTATAATTAAATATCTATTATAATAGATATGGTAAGCAAATTAAAAATTGTAAACAGTGTTAACTTTGGCATTTGAGTGCTTCACGTGGCAGCTTTGACAGGTGGTCTTTCTAGGGCATGGTTATGTGTCATTTTGTAAACACATGGTAGTTGTTTCAGAACCTGAGGGTTTATTGCTTAGATCCACCTCTAACTGAAATCAGAAGTAGAAGAATATTACTTTGCTAGTGAGTTTTAGGAATTACTTGAAAGCTGAGAAAGAGGCATGGAAATAATTAGACACTAATCTTGTGTCTGTCCAGTGTTCTTTCACTGGATTGTCATTTTAATCTCCCTGTCTCTTCCACAGCTCCTTATGTTGGGTTTTGTGGATATGTAGGTTCTGAACTTGTGTGTCCACTTCAGTTTGAATTTATCTTTGAGGGGTAAATGAAGTTTGTCTCATCACCTGAGTATGTACTATCTACATCCAGCAATGTAGGGTTGCCCTGAGAATCCCTGCTGTAGATTTGTTTTCAGTGTTAGTGCCCTCTGTGAGGAAGAGGAATTAGAGGCAAAGTTCTTTAAAGTGTTAGTTAGATGATCGTTAAGGATACATAAATGACCCCTATTTGTTTGATAAAACTCCCTGCATGGCCTGAAATCACAGGCGGATTAAGCAATCTAAATTTACTGAGAAGAGCTAAACTTGAACAGCTTCTCACATGCAGGACAGAATGAATGTGTTCCTATAACATAAGACTTGTTCTCTTAAAATAGTATTATGTAGTCTTACTGTGTTATACTGCTTTATAAAATAGTTACAAAAATATCCTTTCTGGAAAAAAAAGGCAAACTTTTATTATCTTCTTAGAAATGCCCAAATGTGCCTGGTGAAATGAGCCTTACATGTCAATAACCAGTACAGGGAATTTCAGTGTCTGTTAATTCTGCCTCCAAGTTGAGCATGAACACCTCAATATGGAATGGTATACACTGGTTAAATAGTAACATTTTATTGAGCCTATTCCTCTGATTCAGCAAAAGTAACTCATTTGTCTGCTGGCTGTGGCTAGGCTTTGGCTAAACCTCCTCCAGCGAGGAACTTGTTCACTTGCATTATCAGGATTATCTTCCATCTGCGGTTTCTTTGCAAGAAGCCCTCTCAGGTCTGTGTCCATTTTGTGAGGGGTAGTTTAGTTAAAATGAGACAACAGAATATATACATTCTCTTAAGCCGGTGCACATGAACTGCGCTATGTGGCAACACATTGAAAGTGAGCAAATGAGGGAGGGCACCCCTGTGAGCCCCTCTGTGCTGTGGACACCCTCTCTTTCCCCAGGAGACCTTGGTACCGTGTGTGACATGGGATGCTCTGATGTACGAAGTGAATGGGAACACTGGTATGAATTTGTATGTTAAATGTTAATAAAACTTAATTTATTGGTCTTTTTTATATAAACTAAATATAAATGGAACTTCTATTAGTGCCTCCACACACCCCAGGAGATATTATTGCTCACTTCTGAGGTTCATGCACCCCACATTGGAGCCCACAGGCTGAGAAAACTGAAGTGAGGCACAATCTGCGTGTCCTCTACAGGAGACCACTTTACAAGGCCAAAAGTTTTCAATATTTTGCTCTGTACAAATGATGTCCCCAGCTCTGGTGTAGTGTTTTTAACAGTAATGATTTTATTGTGTACGTTTTGTATGTTTCAACCTCTGAACCTTACCTGAACTCATGTTCCCACCTTGGTTTGCTTCTGTATGACTTTGTGCAATCTTGGAAAGCTCTAGAATTAGATGAAAGATCTGGGATTTATTAGAATCTGAGCTTGATTGTTAGAAGAAATAACATAATTGTGGATCAGTTGCTCCTGCTTTGACTAGTGAAAAATAAACTCAATATGGGATTCAGCTGTAAAAACAGTACAGGACAACTGGAAAGGGCTTCTTATGGAGACAGTTTATTCCCAGATTTCTGATAATATCAGCTGGGTACCTAGTGTGTCTACCTGACCTAAAGTAATGGGCAGTGGAATCCCAGCCCACCACCTGCAGTGGCAGGGTTTTGGCTGCAGGTGCAAGCTGGGCAGTGAGGGGCAGCTGGGATTTGGATGTGTGGTGATGGTAAGCTTGGCTGTGCTGTGAAGTAAAAAGGGAGGGGGGGTGAGGCTGCCCTCCCGGGCTGCACATCTGGGCTTCTTGTGAGGCAGTTTTCCTTCAAAACCAAGCCTGGTGAAAATGCTGCTGTTGCTCTCCTCTTGCAGTCAGCTCTTTGTTTGCACCTTCTGAGCAGGGGGGATCATCTCTTGAGGTTGTAGTGGAAGAGGAACTAAAGCACGCGAAAGAAGAGTTAGTTGCCAGCCTTTGGAGATGGGAGAACACCAAGATAGGAGAGCTGAGCCTTGTAATGGCAAAAGACCAACATGGGTCTCAAAAAGGGCTACTGGGCATTTGAAACCTAAATCTTAGGCTGACCAAAAGGTTATGCTACAATTCTGTTAAGTAGTAGCCACCCTTGTGTTTTGACCTGAGAAAGAACTGAATCCCAGAGTATTTTCTCTCCTCTTCCTCTTGACCTCCATTGCCAAGCCTTATGTTACTGAAAGGTGAAGGTCTCATGCTGGAATTGTTCTGAGAGTCAGATCATGTGCAGAAGAAGTGATGTACCTTGCTGTAAGCAGGAGGTGCTGCTGCTGCTTTTCCCAGAAATTCATCAAGCGAGTCAGATGTTTCAGGGTTGCATTGCACTTGGCTGAATCTGTAGAGATTGAGCTGATGAAGGAAACTTTCCATACTGTCTCTTTCAAAAATTCTGCGAGGCTATCTCTGTGCCAGCACTTATTTTTGGAAGGCTTGTTCATTGATGAAGAACACAACATGGGTGCTATCATCAGCCCACTGAATTGATGGAAACTGGTGGCTTTGGACAATTCTCCAGAGTTTCTTTGGAAAGATGAGGGATACAAAGTCATTATCTTCACCAGAGCTCTCCTCCAAAGAAATAGGATGGACTCTGTTGGTCCTGTGGTCATTGCTGCATGCTTGGAAAGGCTTTTCTTCCTTGATGGATGCTAGATCAGCATCACAAGGTGCTCTTTTGACCCATCCTGGAGTGGCAGAGGAAGTTGAGTCTGCTGACTCAATGAGCTCGTTAGGAGGAGAAGCAGGCGATATTTCTCCTGGAGACAGCTCCCTTGGAAACTCTCCTGTCGGGGTTAGAGCAAAGTGATGCCTAGCTGCAGGCATTTCCCTCGGCAGCTGGGCTTGGTCCTGCCAGATAACAAGCAATAACAAACTGACACCAGCTGGCTGCGGGTGCTGAGGGGAAGTCCTCAAACATCACTGTGCCTGTGCTGCATGGCGGTGACGTCCCAGCCTGGTGTCTGTGTCCTGGCGTGCTGCAGCAGCAAGAGAAGAAGCTGTTGAACAGCAGTTGTCATTTCCAGAGCTGCAGGTGTTTGGACTCAAGAGCTGAGCAGTAAATCCAACTGTCTTGAACTGTTGTAGGCAATGCCAGGGCAGTGCTGTGTCCTGTTGGCTGAGGAACTGGCAGCCAGGGAGGAAGAGGCAAGGCTGCAGCGTTGGGCATCAAAGTGCCCCTTTGTGGAGGTTATGCAGTTGGACACCTCTCCTACGCACACAAATGTTCTTGTCTCTTTGCTGTAGTGTTGGCTTTGGAGCTCCCACCTGGGAGCCTGCTTGAGCAAGAGTTGTGATGGGCAGGGTTGGGGCTGCAGCCAGTGCCCGGCCTGCTGGGTTTGTGGGGTGCCTCCTCTGCTGGACATTGGGCCTTGATTATGTGATGCCCTGAATAGCTGCCCTCAGGCCTCCTGTATTTCCCTCTGGGTTCCCCAGCTGGGTGTAGAAATGCATTTCCCAAGCAACGTGGGCCAAGGGAGATCAAAATCTCTCCCCAGTTCCTCCCTATTTCTTCTCTAACCTAAGAAGGGCTCTGTGATTTCAGTAGCACTCCTTCTGTCCTGGGCAGTCCCTGTGCCCAGGTGATGCTCCCACATTTCAGCAGTCTCTCTGTGGGTGCTCTGTAAGAGCAACTTGAAGTGAGAGACTAAGCACATTTTGCAAATGGTACAAGTGGGAGGTACTGAAAAAAACCCAAAAAACCACAAAACATTTATTTGACTTGGTTCTATTTTTTTTTATTTTATATTTAAATTTCAGGAAATAAATGAACAAAGTCGATAATTTTCTCTCAACCTTCTGAGTAAACACCCTCTCTACTGGATCAAGTGTATTTTCTGTAAAGGACAGGTTTGATGTAGAACCAGGGGAAATCTGCACTTCTGTTCCCTTCAGCAATTGGATCAGTCCCTCAGAGATTTATGAAACTCTGGCCTAAATATTTGGGCAATAAAGATGAGGATAACTAAGCCTTGGACCCTCTGAGCAGAGATAACTGATGGGAGTTTAGGGAGAGTAAGGAGAATCTCCTCCGAGTGCGAGTGTACCTGACGACCTGACTGCGGCAGATGCAAGTCACAGTCCGCTGGGCCTTGCATTTACCCTGCAGTGCTCTTTAACTCAGTAGGATGGAAAAGAAGGGCTGTGTCTGTGGGCTGAGAAAGCATGGGTGGCCAAGCCAAGAGGAGACCACTAGGGACAGGTTTGTACCACGTACTGCAACAGTAGTTGGTACAAGAACTGTATAAAAATAATAGCCACTACTGGGAACTAGTACAGGTGATTGCCTGATGTGTTGGCTTTACTGAAGTTTTCCGTGGAAAGGTGACTGTCTAGAAGGAATATTGAGGAACAAGTCTTTGGCCATGATCTGGGATAACATGTCTGCTCTGGTCCATCTTTCCTGAAAACTTGGAAATCGTTTTCATCCTTTATAGATGCTAAGCATCATAAGTTGCTCTTTTGCATCATCCTGCAAGGACAGGAGAAGTTGAGTCTACAACTTCAATGAGCTCATCTGGAGCAGAAGTAGATGATGATCTTGTGCTCCTCACCAGCAGGCTCAGGCTGCAGCCCTGCTTGTCACTCAGAGTAACTGGTGGCTGTGCAAGCCTGCCCAGAGATTGGATATGTCTGCGGAATTAGACTTAGAAGGTTAACGGCTTTCAAAAGAATGATGGTTCTATAAGTAAGTGGACCTTTTTTTCTGAGAACTATGAGGAGTCTGTGTCCTGTTGACAGAAAATGTTCTCCACCTGCTGCAACTGCAAGACTGAGGCTGTAATCCAAACAGAAACACTACAGCCTAGCTATGCTGACATCTCTACCCAGACAGATCTCCCGAGGACAGAAATAGCTGTCCAAACCTTTGGCTGGGTGGAGGACCAGCATCTGGAAGTCCCCATAGCACCTAATTCAGAAGTGGATGTCATAGCTGGGGAGTATGCCCAACTAGACCTTTTCAAACAAGAAGCTAAGTTACCAGAAGAGTTCAGCAGGCAGTGCAGCATCTGGGAATGTGAGCAGGAGATCTATACATTAGAATCAATGCCACTAAACAAGCATATGAATTATTAGTAATTGGAAATTCCTTACTGAGAGGCACTTAAGTACCTGTTTGCTCTCCAGACGACTTCTCTAGCGAAGCTGGCTGCCTATCAGCGGCTTGTCTTTTTCATAATAATACTACTAATACTACTAATACTATTAAAACTAGTAGTACTACTATAATAATAATAAAGACAAGAACAATGGAAAAAAGCTGAAGAAACAGAAGAAACAGAAAAAGGAGAAGAAGCAGAAGCTAAAACAGAAGAGGACGATGATGAAGCAGAAGGAGCAGAAGGAAGAAGAAGGAGGGCTTTTACAGGTACATTGGCCCAGAAAGGAAGACTAAAGAAAATGTACAGAGAAAGCAGTCCTGCAGAGAAGGACTTGAGGATACTGGTGAATTACAAATTGGACATGACCCAACAATGTGTGCTTGCAGCCCAGTAAGCCAACCATACATACCCTAGGCTGCATAAAAAGAAGCATGGCCAGTAGGTCAAGAGAGGTGACCTCTACTCCTCTTTTGTGAGACTCCACGTGAAGAACTGCATCCAGCTCTGGTGCCCCCAGCACAAGAAAGATATGGACTTCAGAGTGGATTCAGGGGAGGGAGGTCTTGTTGCAACCTTGTGTTATATAAAGTGGGCTTTTAAGAAAGATGGAGAGAGACTTTCCACCAGAGCCTCCACTGACAGGACAAGGGACAACAGTTTTAAACTGAAAGAGGGTAGGATTAGATTGGACATTAGGAAGACTTTTTTTTTTTTTTATAATGAGGGTGATGAGACACTGGGACAGGTTGCCCAGAGAAGTCATGGATGCCCCATCTTTGGAAGTGTTGAAAGTCAAGTTTGATGGGGCTTTGAACAACCTGGTCTAGTGGAAAGTATCCTTGCCATGGCATGGGGTTTGGAACTAGATGATCTTTAAAGGTTGCTTTCAACCAAACCATTCTATGATTCTGTGAATGTTAGGGCTCAAAATTCTGTTTCACAGCTGATGGTAGTTCAGAGTCTGTGCTGCTGAAATTCTTCCTTTCCAGTTTGCAACAGCAGTTAGGTGGGTCTTCCAGAAAAAGAAATAGAAAATTCCAGTCTCAATCTTGGGGCATTTATATTTATGATAAACTAATTTTAGCTGTTTTGTTTTTGGATATCTTGTAGTTATTCTTTTAGGAGCTATGTATATATTTTATATTTACTTTTTTGATGCTTTTATCTTTTGTGTCTTTTGTTGCTTTATTTCAACTTTTAAGAATATGTAGTGTAACTTCTAAAAGAATTGCAATAGCTATTAAGAAAGACTGTTTTGACATCAAAATGACAGGTAGGATTTCAGATTTTGTAAAAGCCATATTGTTTTACAAGGCAATTACAAAATGCTTTTCAGAAGAACAGCTGCCAGTATGGCAGGAAATTATCAGTATGCCAGATAGTTCCTCTTAGCAGATGTATTAACACAGGGTGAAATTTGCTGTACAGATGGGGAGTGCAAACCTTTTTCTTTAGTGTCATGAAGGCTGGATTTATGCCGTGTCTTATTTTGACTACAAGGCGCTCAATCTGTATGGTTTTTTGTCAGTGCTTACAAATCTGATGTGTTATGGGGACAATACGGAGTAGCTGATTTCAGTTGATTGTTTTGTGGATAGGTGTAAGAACTAACAAGCTAGAACTTCCAAAAAGATAAATGTCATGATTGATACCAAGTGTTGCTATAAATGTCTAGTTTGCTCAGAGGACCACTGTATATACAATAGGTTTTAAAAATATGTTTTAAATCAAGTATTTCTGAGTAGTATTAATGCATTTTAGCATTTTACTTGACTGTTATGGTTAATTAAATCAAATTCAATGGTGACCAAATATAGGCTTTATTTGATTTGACTTAAAACAATTCCAAGTAAAGATAAAAAGAAAATACAAAAAATGTAAATTCAGCATTGATATTTGGACATTTTCTACTTTTTTTGACACAAGAAATCTGCTATGAAAATGTGTGGCTATTTTACTTCAGTGTCACTTTGAATTTATTAAAGAAAAATAGTTGGGGCTTTTTTAGAGGAAATTTGTGCAGTAATTTTGGCTTTCTGTTGCTGTTACTCTGATTTGCCTCATTGATTAGCTGCGTCAATCCCAAAGTTAGCAGTTGCTGAGATTAGATTAATTTGATCAGCATGGAAGTGACTCTTTTAATCTTTGAGCTGTTAGAAGGCAATAGTGGATAGATGATTGAATAATAATTGTGATGGACCTTTTTAGACTTGTTTGGCGTGTTATTAGAGAAACTTGGATTAATGCTTTGATTCCAAGGATTGTCAGAGTGCTAGACTCTTTCTCTTAACAGAGATATGCACTTGTCACTTTTTATGAAGAATAGCATTTGGGAAATCCAATAAACAGGTTTAGACTAGGTGGATTAGTCTGAAAATGGTTCCCCAGACAAGATGGCATTCTGGAGAAGAGTGGACTCTCTGCAAGTAAGAGTACTTGCCACATGTGCTCTGTGTTGCATTACACATCCTACATGTACTGCCAAAATTACAGTTGAAAGTACCATCTTAACTTTAGCCTGATGAGAATGTTTAATGATGCATTAAGATCATTTTAGTAAATCTGATAGTTTAACATATTTATTAATCACAAATATGCAAAATTTATACCTGAAAGTTTTACCTAATTAAGACATGCGTCTTGTCTGCATAGCAGATGAATTAGTAGCCATAGTATGTATCAGTTCCGAGGTCTGAATTCTGTCTCATGATTCCAGTACCTTAGAAAGTAATGACTTTATAACATAGAATGTAATTCAAGAAAGCAATTAATTTATCTCCTACATTGCTGTCATACTTTAGAGATGAATACATCAAACACTTCTTGGTTTGTGCTGAAGCCACATTTTAAAATTCATATATGTCTATGTACACATAATGCACACAGTTATTGGTGCTTCAAAGGCAAATCCCTGCATTAAGCTTGAGAGTGATCATTGTATAAAACTTGTTAAGGGGCCGTAGGTTAAAAGCCTACTAGACTTCGAAATATTTAAAAAAATAAAAAAATCCAATCCTTATATATGTAGTTTTCAAAACCAACATGACATTTTCCAATGTTCATTTGAATGAGCCATAAAATTAAACCAATTCAATAGAATATTTTTAGGATTAGTATGAAAGGCCAACCATTTTAGAGTGATATCTATTGATAGGTAATTTAGTGTTCTGGTGAAAATAATTGTATTCAGACTACTGGCTGCAAAGATTTTCTTTACAGTATGCCTACCACGAATGAACCTGGATGAATTATTGGAACACTAAACAAGTATGACTCATGCCAGAGCAACAGCTGATACAAAAGTTGTTCTAAGAGTCATATGCCACTGCTGTATTTTTAATACGGAAAGCATATTAGAGGTACTTTACAATGATAGTTGTTTTCATGTTGGAATTGCTATCTACCAGGTCATCCATGCAAATGACAGCATATAGGACTCAGTGGTCTGCATTCTGCCAGAGTTATATAATTTTGGAGGGATATTTTCTAGAGAAGAGTTATTACATTAATGCCCATGCTGACTTTGTTCCATGAGGCACAATTTTACCTTGCCAAGAAGCATGTCAGTAGCAGCCAAAATGTTTTGTCATATGGCTGTTTGTCTAGTTCTGTCTAGTAGACTCCGAGAGCAGACTGGCTCCTTCCCAGCCGCGCTGGCAGCTGTGCTTTTGCCCCTGGTAAACCACCCAGACAGCCCGGGACCTGCAGCTCCTTTTTCTCCTCCCGCATCAAGAGAGGTGACTGAGGCCATGCAGCACGTCAGTGGCAGAGCTGGGGTTCAGCTGCCCCAGCCCTCCCCAGCCACTCACCCTCTGCTGAAGGGCCTGGGCCAGCCTGGCCTTGGGAAATGGCACCGATCCAGCCATCAGGAGCCTGGGTGCTGCTCAGGGCTGGTCAGTCCTGCTGTGCAGTAACATTTGCAGAGCCCGTGGAGTTGATTTGGGTAATGAGAGGTGCGGGACTTGCTCGTGTTGGGCACTGCCACATGCCCTGCATGTTAGGGCAGGCTGGGCATGGGATCCCCAGCCCCCTTGGTGTTCCCTTTTCTCCGTAGGATGATACCTTACGCACCTGTCTAGCCTTCTCCCTGAGGCAGACCCGCAGGCAGGCGAAGCCGGCACACAGGCTCCTCCAGATGCCCTGCACCAGGCAGGGGCTGAGATGCAGCTCTGCACTTGCAGCACACCCCAGGAAATCCTTCTGCCGGCCCCAGGCAGCAGTGTCAGTGAGCACTGCTGGAAGTGGGGCAGTGTGAAGGCTCTGCTCGCCGTTGGTGGCAGCAGCAGGGACCAGAGCCCGCCGGAGCCAGCTCAGCGCTGCCAGTGTGCAACCATGGGGCAGAGTGGCCGGGAATAGACCAACACGCAGCATGGTCACTCCGGAGACATCGCGACAGAGGCAGAAAGGTATGCTGCAGCCCTACGCCCCAGAATACTGAATTCTACAAATAACATATAAAACAGTGAATATCCCTGTCTTGGATGTATGACCTTCAATATTAGCGTTGGTTAGCACACTTAGTATGCTGATATGTTTTTAGATGCCGCTTTTAAGGGACTTAGCAATCGAGCTGAGGGCTCAAAAGTTTCCTTCTCTTTCCCAAGCTAACTGCATAGTAAGTAGATTTCCAGTCTATTGACAGAGTTGATTCCCTGTGGGAAGGGAAGAGTACCAAGATAAGGATTGTTGTGAGAGAGGAGCTGGGCTGTCTAGGATCATTGACATGGAGCTATTGAGGGAGAGAAGGATCCCTGGACCAAAATATGTTGTACCACTTGTGCAGACACAAAACTAACGTCACTGCTGAATTAGTTTATTTCATGGCATTGTGTCATGGTGAGATTTTTTTTGTTCATTTTGTTTGGTTTTTTTTCCCCCCAGAATTCCTGCTATGGGTGCTAAAATACTTTATTTCAGCTGGGCTGCTATGCTGCCACATAGAGTAGACATTTGAAAGTTCTTATTATATGTGCTTTGTAGCTTAAATTATTAGTTATTTCCAAATAAAATATACTTTATTTGGAACTGTAACCAGGAATGGAATAAGTGCTTCAGAAAATGCTCCATTTTGTAGCTAAAATGCAATGCTTAAAAAACCCCAAAACAACACACACACAAAAAAACCCCAACCCAGCTACTGATCCTGTGTTGAATGTGTTAAACTCTATAAATGTTGACACTCTGTGAATGTTCAACAGGTGTCTCATGTAACTAGTCTACAAAAAAGACTGTAAATTTGTTTTTTTAAGAATGATCTTACACATATTTGTATATTTACATCTGGTTGAAATTATTGTTTGAAATTGTGCAATAGAGAATTTTCCGTGAACATGGAAGCATACTCAGAGCACAAATAATAACTGCATATTTTAAAATACATCTATCTGCTTAAAGAGAAAGCAACAGATGTTTTTAACTAGAAAAATGCACTGAAAATTTCAGTAGCTTTCTTTTAATGATAAGAGTATCTGTTGTTCTGAGCCTTCCAATCGTTTTGGAAGTCTAATGTACAAATGTGTAATGCAGAAATTAGCACAGTAGCTGTAGTTACTGTGTACTGATGACCAGCTTGGAATTGAGGCGCTAGTGTTCAGATAAAACTGAATTAGAAATTGACCAAATCTTTCATCATGAAATTTGACTTGTGCAGTTATTCTTATTGATCTAGTTTAATAAGAACATGAAGCTTGAAAGTTTATACATCTCTTTGGGATCCTTTCATTGAATGCATGCTCCAGGAGGTAAAATTATTTTGCCAATGGGACAAGAATGCGTGAATAAAACTCGGACAGACAGGCGTGAGCCTGGTTGTTTCGTTTTTTTGGTTTGGTTTAGTTTTGGGGGTTTTTTTTTTCAGCTGTGTTGCTCAGTAAGTTTTGAACCTGAGTATTTGGTATTTTTATCCTGTAGGCGGGGTGGTGCTGATGATAAACTATATGCCTGACTTAAAAGAGAGAAAAGGGAGTTGGGGAACAAAGCAATTTTGGCAAACGGTTTACTATAGATGATTATAATACGGAATTTAAAGTGTATGGCATAATTGAAAAACATGAAAAATTACAATTCTTTTTTTTTGTGAAGCTGGTAGGACCTTCATTGTCTGAAATAGCAGGAAATATTATTTCTACAGTAATTGTATTACGCTTTTAGCCTGATGGTTGTTAAGCAGAAAGCTTATAATGAATAAATATAGATAGAAATCGACAGGTCACATTTCAGTGAGAGTTCATATTAAGCAGTAATATAAATGTAAGAGCTTACAGTGAAATGAAATTCATAATGTAAAGGTCAAACCTGCCTATAAGAGTCTTCTAATGAAAGCTGTTCAACTGAAAAGATTCCAATTTTGTTTTAATAGGTAATAACATAGTATGGCAAAACTACAGCATTTCTGCTGGATAAAATGTCATCTAAATTAGGGCCCAATTCAGCAGAAAAACTCCATCTGCTTCCATGTGGATGATCTTACCATGCAACAAAAGCTGTGTTTCTTTTTAAACATGAATGCTGCTCTTAGATCAAAACAAAATAAAGCAAAAGCACAGATAAATAGCCAGCTGTTATATTTTTTAATTTATATAAGTATAGCATCATTGTATCATAGAATGATTTGGGTTGGAAGGGACCTTAAAGATCACCTAGTTCCAAGCCCCCTGCCATGGGCAGGGACACCCTCCACTAGACCAGGTTGCCCAAAGCCTCATCCAGCCTGGCCTTGAACACCTCCAGGGATGGGGCATCCACAACTTCCCTGGGCAAATTGTTCCAGTGTTTCACCACCCTCATAGAGAAAAATTTATTCCTAATATGTAGTCTAAATCTGCCCTCTTTCAGTTTATAACTGTTACCCCTTGTCCTGTCACTATACTCCCTGATAAAGAGTGTTTCCCCATCCCTCCTGTAGGCCCCCTTAAGTACTGGAAGGCTGCTATAAGGTCTTGCTGGAGCCTTCTCTTCTGCAGGCTGAATAACCCCAACTCCCTCAGCCTGTCCTCATAGTGGAGGTTCTCTAGCCCTGTCATCATCTTCATGGCCCTCCTCTGGACTCGCTCCAACAACTCCATGTCCTTGTGCTGGGGATCCCGAGTGGGATGCAGTACTCCAGGTGGGGTCTCACGAGAGTGGAGTAGAAGGGAAGAATCGCCTCCCTCGACCTGCTGGTCATGCTTCTCTTGATGCAGCCCAAGATATGGTTTGCTTTCTGGGCTGCAACTACACATTGCCAGGTCATGTTCAGTTTTTCATCAACCAACACCCCCGAGTCCTTTTCCTCAGGGCTGCTCTCAAGCTGGTCTCCACCCAGCCTGTATTAGTGCTTGGGGTTGCCCTGACCCACGTGTAGGACCTTGCACTTGGCCTTGTTAAATTTCATGAGGTTTGCATTGGCCGACCTCTCCAGCCTGTCCAGGTCCTTCTGGATGGCATCCCTTCCCTACAGCATGTCCACCACACCGCACAACTCAGGAACTTTCTCAGCCACAAGCAGTATTTATTAGTTTAATAACCTCAGTGTTTTTTCTTCAGTTAAATTGACTGATTGCTTTCTGATTATCTACTCAGAAAATGCTACTCGTATCCAGAGCATCTTTAACACCAATTCTTTTATGTTCTACACCAGGTTAACTGTTGTGTACCTTTTTTAGACACTAGTTGCTTGGAAAATCATGCTGTTAACCTTCCTAGATTAGTTTAGCAGAGCTTATCCAAAAACATAGGTTTTTTGTTTTGTTTTGTTTTGTTTTTTTTTTAAGCTTCTAAAAATGTGCATTAACCCTACTGTATGAAAGAACTGGTAATTCTGTGTAATAATTGTAGAACTTCAGAGGCTGGTACTCAGAATGCAAGATCATAAAATGCTGCCTGCCATTTGACTGGGATAGTTTTGTTCCCTGTAAAACATCCAACTGCTTATCACAGACACAGTTCCTGCATAGTAACAGTGAAAGCTCTAATATACAGTAGTGTGCTGATGCTACCATGATTTTAGAAATTTCCTTAGACTGTACTGAACAATTTTAGCAATGACTGGTCACAGTGCTAAATCCTGCTTTCTCGGATCTACCCTCTATTGCTGTGGCATGGCAGTGGTTAAGAAAATTCGGAAACAACTGCAACATTAATTAAAGTGGCATGTTCTGATTTTAATCTTGGTTGCACTGGTACATTAACTAGCCAGAATATATAGTGCTGCATCCTTTTTTATGTTTATTTTCATTCTAGTTTCTTTTATTGTTGTTGATATTGCATTGCAATATTTCATGATGTCAAGGAAAATAATCTGGAATGGACAATTGCTACCCTTTTTTATCTGGAATGTGAGTTTTGACATCTTGTATATTTTATCCCTACATAGTTTCTTATTTTTTCACATCTGCTTATGCTGTGCAAACCAGTTAGATTTGTCCTCAGTTGGTCATCATTTGGAACTTTCAATAAACAGTGAAGGTCTCGATTTCTGAACAACTAATAAATGAGTAGATGTAGTCTGTTCAGTTGGCTTCTAATTATATGCATCTCTGTTTAGAAGTACTTGAGGCAGAAATTTAAAATGTCTGTGTGACACCAGTTGTGATCTTGGAACACATGAAAGGAGCAATACTAGTACTACAGCACATGCACCACATTTGAGGTGAGTTTGGTTTTCTTTGTAATGTTCATTCCCTATTTAGCTACAGAGAGAAACTACACCTTAGAAAGGCACTTCTCCCCCACCCCTCCCTTCTTCCCAAAGCCCAAAGACCTTGTCCTGTACCTTCTCCTCCCCCCACCCCAGTGGCGCAGCAGGGTAGGGAATGGGGGTGCAGTCAGTCTGACACTCCTTCCTCCTCATGGGAGGGCTCCTCACAGTTTTTCCTGGCTCCAGTGTGGGGTCCCTTCTCACAGGAGAGTCCTTCTCGAAACTTCTCCAGCGTGAGTCCTTTCCGCATGGGGCCACAGTCCCCTTACGACTGCCTGGCTCCAGTGTGGGCTTCTCCAAAATTCCTGCATGGGGTCCTCCACAGCTGCATCTTGTCATGGGCTGCACCAAGGGACAAACCGTGCTTCACCATGAATCTTTGCCACGCTGCAGGGGAAATTCCAGGGCTGCTTCCTTTCCTACTGCTCCTGTTCTCTGACCGAGTGTCTGCGTGGCCATCTCTCTCAAAATCCTGCTCTCTCTCTGCTGCAGGTCTTCATCGGCTCCTGGAAGAACAGACTCTTGGGCGAGCTGTGGCGGAGGCTTGGGCTACGGCAGGTCAGTTCACAGAAGCCAGGCTGCCAGCTGGACAGCCAGACCAGCCCGCCTAAGCCGGGCCCTGCCCAGGGCCGTGCCCAGCCCGATCTTCTGTGCCCCCTCTTATATATGTTATTGCAGAGGCGCCGATTGGCTCAGCCCTGGCCTGAGGTGGGTCTAGGCTGCAGCTGGGAAAGCTTCCAGCAGTTTCTCACAGGGCCTAGGTCGGTGGTACTCCTTCCCCCACTCCCCCACCCCTGGCTACTAAAACCTTTGAAGCTGTGGTTGGGGGTGAACCCTTAGCTGTCACTTACAGGAGCCACCATGGCAGCCCCTTCCTTGCCGCCAGATCAGACTTGCAGGAACTTTTAGCAGCTACTTACCTGGTCCTGCACTGCAGCCCCTCCCTTGCTACCAGCAGAGCTGGAGACCAGGGCAACCTTTAGCAGCTACTCACAGGAGCCTTTTCTGTGGTCCCTCCCTGCTACCAGACAAAACCCACCACACAAAACCACAACATTGGCTTAAGTCTTAGAAAGCTTTTTAAACATTTTTTTTTCTGACCATCTGACAAGTGTATCTCCTAATTCCTTTTAAACAGTGTAAATTTACATTGTAGTTAGAGAAAGTTCTATTTACTACCATTATGCATATGTGTCTGTAACGGGTCCTAACTCTATTTTGTTCATTTTGCCTGTCTTCATGGTGCTATTTTCCCTTAGGCTTCCACTTCTGTTTCAATACTCATTTTAGTCTGTGTAATCATTGACACAAAGGCTTGTCCTTACTCACAATATAAAGTACTGTGGTACAGCATTAATGTGTACAGATGAAATACTGACTTTTGAATATGTACAGAAATGTTCAGTAATAACAGACATAATACAAGTTTCTTGTCCACTGCCTTAATATTGTAACCTATAGCTTATGAACTCCTTACTGCAACATTTGTCACATGAAAGCACAATTCTGGAATTGTAATAGCTGTCTTCAGTAAACCCAGTCTTCTATCAGCAATTGGCTACTTCAAGTTTCTGGCTGTAAAATTCTAGAGTGCACCTAGTAATACTGTAACTTCATAGAGGTCCTGTCAGCTGCTTGCTAATCATATATTTGCCATTCCCTATGTGTGGTTCTTCCATGGATATGCTTGTAACAGCCTGGCTGGTGATGGGTGAAAGTTACAGGTGTACGCAAAAAGATTGGTTTAGATCACCCTTTCTTCAAGAGGAAGATAAACTTTGAAAGCTGTCCATACAGAAATGATGTGTGGAGGAAAGAGTCGCTGAGGTCACTTAGATAATCTGACTGTTTCGCAGGGAAACCAAGTAAACAAAACAGCTCTTTCCCCAAATAACTTTTCTGGTAGAAAACCATCTGCTTTCTTTCCCATATCTCTATATTTCTTATTAGCCAAAAGCTGTAAAAATGTTTTAAAATATGCTTCAGCTAAAAAATGTTTATTTCAGTTTATTGTCTAGATAAAGCCTTATCACCTGTTTCAGACAAATTCAAGTTTTTCGGGTGAAGGTAAATTGGACTTATATATTTTGGATATCCTGTTCTACCTAGCATACAGGAATATTGTGAACAGCCTTGCCTGTGAATTTTTTTGGAGATGGTCACGTGATGAGCATTGTGGGTCCTTATCTCTCTGACACCTGAAACGTGGAGTATATACAACACCACCTTAAATTACATGCCCAATACAACTGCAAAGTGTCTTTTTTTTCTCAGCTGGATTTGTGAGAAAGCTTATTTCCGAAAGTGGCAAGAGACTCTTCGTTGGACAGCTGGGTGTAACATACTCCTAGATATTTTGAGTGACTGAGAATGTTTGGTTCAAGATTCACTGAAGGAATCAATAACCTTTTCTGGCCTGTCTAGACCTTGAGGCGAGGCTTGTCTGGTTTAAATTGTGGGGTGACTGCTGCTTTTTTGTTACACCCCTGACCATGGTAGATGGTAATAAGTGGAGTTTCAGGTGCCCAGCAGAGCTGAGGGAGCTTGGGCAACAGTATCTGCGTCCTGGAAAGAGCTGCTCGGCCTTTGGAATCCACTGAACAAATCTGGAGTTGAGCAAGAGAGTCCTGCATCCCTGCCATCAGTTTCTCGTGATTCTCCTCTTGCGAGTGCGCTCACTGGGAAGGTGGGATGTGCGGGGAAGTCTAATGTGGAGACTGACCGGCCGTGCAAGTGCTGTTTTTGCCACTTGATGGCAGCATTGACTTTGTGTTTGAACTGAGTTTTGCCGTCGAAAGGCTGGACTGGGCTCCTGAGGTTCAGCCTCGTTAAACATCAGTCGTGTAAAAGATTGATAGCAATGCAAATGTATTTATAACCACTAGAGATAGTCACCTTCCACCCCAATTAGCCTTTGAATTGATTTAGTGAGAAAAACATCTATTATGGAATAAAAGTCTTAGAGATTAGTGTTGCATTATTTCACTACATTTGAAATAGCTGTAGGTAAAAGGGCCTTACAGGCATCAATAAGCTTTAATATAGTAAAGTGCTTTTAGGCTACATCAGAAGCAAATTACAAGTTGAAGGCTTGTTTGCTGAGTAAAATATAACTACAGGTATGCTGGGTTATGCTGGGCCTCTGTGTCATTTACAGAATCTAGCTTCTAAAATTTTTCTTCTCATTCTTTTATTTTAAAAAGGGATTATAATGAGAAGCTGCTTACAATAAAATTATTGATTAAAAAAGTGTGCTTCTTTTTGCAAGACAACAGTAGTCAATTGTGTTTTAAGGTTGTCTGATTTTTTTCTGTTTTCCCTTCTTCCCAAACACATTTTGCTGAAGAGAGCCTGGAGTGAGAAGGGTGGTAATCGTTTTCACTGTGGAGTGCAAGTCCTAGGTACATCCTGATGACAGACTAATACTGCTAGGAAAGGATCCAAGAAAGAAGAGTATTCTCTCCTTGACATAGAGCAAAAAGAAATTTTTACAAAGGACCGGTATGGTTTAATGCTTCTAATTTAAAGACTTAATTTAGGTCATGTTGAGTTACCATTACAGGTGAGAAATGCTATTTCTTTGAAAGGCAAAATTTCTCTAATATTTTACAGTATTGTAGTAGTTTTGCTCTTTGGAGCAGTGATGAAAATAAGCTTTCTTGCTAAGGAGTACAATGTGAACAAACAGCTTTTGCAAGCAGAACTGGAGCTGTCCATGGGTGTTTCCCGATTAAGATTCCCTCCACCACCCCCTCCCCCGCTTTTATAGTGTAAAATCTGTCCAGCTCTTTGCTTTCTATTTATGTATTCATTTGTGTTTGTGGAAAGGATGAAGCTTATGAAGTCTATGCAGTCACAGCAGGATAAACCACTGTGAGATCAGATGTGGCCCTGTGCTGTGTGTGAGAGCAAGACCTTTGAGCTGTGAGTGTTCCTATTCTCTTCATTGTTCCTCAATCCATCTCTATTTAGTATGTATCTTATATGGTTGACGCCATTTAAACAGAAAAGGTCATTTCAAAATATACTTCTATCCTTTTTTCT
This sequence comes from Pterocles orientalis, assembly GCA_011057875.1. Lineage (NCBI taxonomy): Eukaryota > Metazoa > Chordata > Aves > Pterocliformes > Pteroclidae > Pterocles > Pterocles orientalis. The sequence continues at coordinate 489,987 of WKFP01015092.1, forward strand.
TTTAGAGAAAATTTATAAGTGATTGTGATTTTTATAATAGAAAAATATTTTATGCAATTCAGCATGCCCGTTTTGAGGGCTGAAACCACAAAGATCACATTCCATTCCCCACAGCAGCTATTTTTCAAAGCCTATTCTGAATTTTACTTGACTTTGCGAAGAATACCTGTTTTCTGATGACAAAATATGTTGATGTCAAACAAAAACACTCTCCTTGGTATGAAGCTGTAACTCTACTTAGACATTTGTGTTTGTAGTTCGCTTTCCAACATTTAGTCAATGAGTATGGGGACAAATAAAAATGATAAAACGAGAGACACAAATTAACAATGTTTTCCAAGTATTTCTCTGAAAGTACAGCAGGGCTGAGAGGTTTGCTAAATCTAGACTGCCCTGTAAAAATTGTAAAAAAAAAAAAAAAAAAAAAAAAAAAAAAAAAAAAAAAAAAAAAAAAAAAAGTGAAGTGAATAACTCTACTTTCTGTTTCTTTTGTAACCCTGTTTCGGATATTTGCAATGCACTGTAGCATTGATACCAGGTAATACAATGACATCCCACTTAGTCATTGTGAAGCATTCTTGACAATAAATCAAAAATCAGCTGGAAACAAAATCTCCTGAAGGCAGCCTAGATCTAATGGTATTTCTCTTTATGTGTGTGTACATGAGTGTGAGATATGCAAACTTTAATCATAATAGTGCACATGGAAACTGCACTGGGATTTAAAATGTACATTGTACATCCTGCAAAATGTTTACTTCTGCGTATCTCCAATTCTAAAGGAATAACCAGTTCAATAAAAATAGTATCCAGGGAGCTAAAATTGGCATTGATTTTTAATTTACACAGAAGTTATTACAAATATATATCAGTGTCAATTAAAGCAGTTTCATTGCTTACAGCATATAGGAAATCAAATTCCGTAATTAGATTTGCCATGTGGATGGTAGCACTACTTCCAAGGTTCAAAGGTCACTGACAATTAGCATAAGATTTAAAATTAAATTACACTAAATATTGCTGGCTTTCAATGCTTGAGAATTTGACAGGAGAGTATGAATGTTAAATAGTATGTTCTGGCAGAAAACCTTAGTTGTCTTTCTCCCTGTGTTTTGCATTTTTAGATGTTTAATTTTGTATTTGGTTTGTAGAAAATGGTTTGTGTCCTGCCTAGGTAACCAGATAGAGCTTATTTACCATATAAACAAGGCTTCATCCAATGTTTGTGGTAGCCTGGGAACACAACGGTGCAGACAAGATTAATAAAAATTCTAAGGTAATAATCTGACACTAGTCAAACATTTTACAGGATAGCAACAAAAGAAGTCTGTTCCATCTATAATTGTAGGGTTGTATTTATATTTGTTAGATTTTATTTATCTGATTTTTGGCTACAAATCTTTTTGTTCCATTTCTTCTCAAATTCTATTATACCTGTAGTGATTAAAATACATGTGTATTCTGAGTGTAGCAAATGCTTTCCCAAGGAAGGAAATACTAAGTAGTGGAAGGACTTTCTGCAATGATACCATTTTAAAGCAGGCATTCTGATAGCAGAGAGTAGATTTGAAGAAGAGATGCTATTTCTATTTTCTCTGTAGATACAATTTGAATGGTTATAGAATGGTTTCCACAGCAATTTAATGATGCAAAGGCAGCAGTGTGTCAACACAAAACCTACCCTGTTTGAGTTTTGTCTTATGTCCTGATTGGCAAGCTCAGATTTGCTAAGAAGATCTGCACAGCCAGCTGAATATGGGATCTATGCCCTTTATATAGCTATGGAAAAGAACTGGAATAGACTTGGGCCTGTTGTTGGAAGGCATTGCTAATGCTTCTTTAAATGAGGGCAAGCTGTCAGCTGTTCTCAGTCTCTTATTGTCTGTGAAACTGTTGCTTGATGCTAATGTCCTCTTTAATTATTGTCTGGTTTCTGAGAGACTGGAAGATGCTACAGTCTCTGGTGTTTCCCACATGTTGGTGAAAGTTATTTATGTCTAGTGAAAACAGGGATATGGCTGGAAGTTTCGCTTAAAATCAGCTTGACTAAAAAGCCAGTTTTCAGAAGATGTAAATCTACAGCAGTTCACTTGAGTGAACGTGTGTTCAGACTGTACATGAGACTGCAAAAAGTATCTCCCATGTCCAAACCTTTGAGAGATGGAGAAGTGTCAGAAAACAAGAAAACTATAAAATCCTCAAAATGTTTTCCCATTTTTAACAGATGAGAATTTTACGACACATGGAATATTTTACATATGCAAGATGTTAGAATATCTTGGTTTCAACTTAAAAATGCATAGGAATTTTCCACATTACAGAATGTAATCAAACAAGACTTGAACTAAAGAAACAAGGCAGCATACCATTCTCTGAGTTAGTGTACCACAGGTTTCTAGGGTTATGCATAAGGAAAGTATTAGTGAATTCCATAAGGAAGATTCTACACTTTACAAGCAGGTTAATGTGCAAGGGTCTGTGTGAAGAATACATGTGCCATGAACACAAATCAAAAAATATCTTTACTATATTAATAAGAAACCAAACTACTTTGCAACTTTTGGTTAAGGATAAAATGTGCATTACATAGGGAGTAAGGTGTTTCTCTGACTCCTATAGTAAAGACGATTTATTTGTAGAAAGTGTTTAAGGGTCAGAGTGAACTAATGATTATAGTATCCTAAGTAGAAGCTTTGTTGTTTAACTCCTTGTGCATCAGAGTATGTCTTGTAATTGGCTATTTGAAGTCACTGTGAAATGTTTCCGCATAAAATGTGTAGTAAAATTAACATGTGTTAGTCTTAGAGGAGACATGATTTCTGCTTGGAAAGTAAATGAGTTTGAAGCAAAGGTAAAGTAAACTCTCAAGAAAAAAAGTTGCAGACTAATGGTGATATTACATGTGAAGATCAGTTTGTGGTAACTTCAGGACTGTAGTCCAAAAATGGCAAAGATTTGTTTGCTAGAAAATCAAAGGCTATTTTGACTCTAGATGATTATGCTAAAATGATAAAAATAGCATTGTGAAGTTGTATGTATACTGATTGCTAGACAGTACACCAACTGTCTTGGCAGATAATGGGGCACCATACGAATAACTTGAAACTAATTGCTAAAGCATGTGACTTTTAATGTTGGGTCAAGTGTATGTGCACCCTGTTATTGTTTGAAAAACTGTTTCAAAAAGAAGTAATACTTTCAAAGTTGCATGATAGCGATCACTAAATATTTTCTTCTTTCTTTTCTGCTTGTCAGAAGATGTAGGAAAAAATAAGCGTTAAGTCTCCAGCCTCAAAGAGAGAACAAGGTTTCAAGTGATCAAACCGTATCAGGAGAAAGGGCTTGAGAAGAACAATACAGAGGTACTTTAAAGATTTGCAAGACAGAGAAGACTGAATCAGAGATTGTTTTTTTAAATGATTATTACTGTACACTTTTTTATCAGAGACAGAAGTAAAGTTATTTTGCTCCTTAAAGCTTTGTCTGACATGTAGCAAGCACCCTTAGAATATTCTGGTTTAGATGGTATTAGTCAATCAGCATCCTCTGTGCCACATCCTGTGAGAAACATGCAATTCTCTCTTGCTGTCTCTCCCCTCTTTCCTTTAGTATCTATTACTTTTTTATTTTATTATGCTAAAAGGCTTTTGCTTACAAGCTCTGTCGCCAACTGTTCTTCAGTGACCAGAGGCAGTATCTAGTCTGAGACTGGGAGGATATCTTGAAGCTACATGGACACCTAATTTTCCTCATCTGAAAATATTGAAACATACCTCTAAGTAAGACCAGTAAATGTTTGTCCTGTGCAGACAGCGCTAGGAAATGAGATGAAATTTGTGATTATAGTTGGTCTTTACAAAGCCAAGAATAGAATATAGCATTTTTTTGCAAATCTGCATTTTTTAGCAAAAATAGCATAGACTTTGGTTTTCATCAGGGGAAAGGGTTTTTTTAGGACAAAAGAAGAATGAAACTGTATATAAAAATAGGTTTGACTTTACTAACTGCTACTTGTAAGAGTGGTTTGAATGTCTAGAAATAACTTCAGTATTTGCACTGAAACAACATGGAGGGATAATACTGAGGATTTAAGACCTCCCATTGTAGCCAAGTTTTTGAGGAGAACTGAAAAAAATTGTTTACCTCTAATGCACAATTTATTTTAAACAAATTCAATTCCTGTGACATTTATTACATTTTAAGTAAAGAAATGTACAGATTCTTTAGATATTTGCTGTCTTTTTTGTAGCTTTGTGGTTTTACAATTGAGGCTGAAGAAAATACTTGTTTTAGAAGAAACTTTCTAAACCTGGAGAATTAAAGACTAGTAAAAAAATACAAGCAGAAATGAGGTGGCTTTTTAAAGTTTTTGTTTGTTTGGTTTTTTTTGGTGGGTTTTTTTCCCGATGCAGTCGGGATAGGGTTGTAATGCATTCCAAAGATCTATTGACTCCTAGTAAACTCCTGATTTAAAACTTTTTCAGTTTATTTGTCTCTTAACTGTCCAAAATTCCTGATAGATACATTTCAAAGGTATCTCAGAAATACCTACTGAAAAAAAGGTGAAAAACTTGAACGCAGCTGTTCTACATTGTGTATTCAACTCTGATTTAGGTAAAGAACAGTTACTGTCTGATGTACTTCATTGTCATTAGTGCTTTGAAACTGGTTTATAATTGACAACGATTCACATGACATAAGCCATTATCAGGGCTGTACCAGTTATTGGTATTCACAATGTTTAAGATCAATATAGTGATTAAACAAGGTTAAAATTAGTGATGAGGATTTAGAGGATAAATTGGATGCCAAACTGCATGGGACGATGATGCCCCCAACCTTAGATACTTTGAGAATACATTCACCTAGAAGCAGGAGACCTTGCAAGCAAATTCCCATATCAGAACCATCTCTGATGATTTACATGTCCTATGGATAAGAAAACGACTTATGGAGTAAAAAGAATTCCAGCCCTAATTCATCCAATAGTAGAAATTCCATAGGCTTAAGTCAAACGAGGATAGCTAATCCCCGGTTGTGTATGTTCTTGGCTTCTAGCCCTTGTGTTTTGATTTTTTTCATATGCTTGTATGCCATGTATAATCTGAAATGTATCGGACTTTGTTATAAAATACATATCAGAAGATGCATCTGCTCACCTTTGTAGACATAAGAGATGACCTTGGGAGTTACAACCTCTTTGTATTGCTCAAGGTCACAGATAAACATCATGGAATAAAAATAGAGCTCAACATGGCAATTGCATTATTAGGTAGCCATGCAGATAAACATTAAGCGGTACCTTTCCCAAGTATTATCTGCTGTTACAAACATTGCCATCCCCATTTTATAGATAGGAAACCAAAGCCGTGAGAGATTAAATCTCTCTGTAATTCTCTGATGTAGGCAACACTTTGAGTATACGCTGCTTGAATCTAAAGCTTCAACCAGCAGTTCTGCCTCTGCTTAGGTTACAGGATAATTTGTGGTTCAGTGGCACTCTTATCACACATTAACAGTCACAACAGCATGTTGTAAATACACTGTAAAAATGCTTTTTTGGAAGAAACAGAGTGGTGCTTTGTTTTCGTTTTTTTTGTTGTTGTTATTAAGAAGGCCTTATGAGAGCCGTGCTACTTTGGATCCTGATTAATTTATTAAATAATTAATGAGAGTGTCACTGTCATTATTCCTGACTGCTTACAAGCTGGTTAGTCGTTGCCGTCTTTGTACCTTGAATAAGGCATAGTTAGCAATGAGTTAATCTTTTTCTTAGTTTTGTTTTGCTTTTAACTGGCTCTTCCATTTTGTGGAAATGTACAATTTGTTTCCATGGTAACTTTTAGACTTCAAGGCTTGTGGAAAAAAGACTGGTGAGTGTATGCTTTAGATGATAGTTGCTGAGTTTTATTGTGTTTAGATGTGGTTAAGTTGGAGCAATTTAGAGCAGCAAGATTTGGACGGTCTGACTGAAATATTTTGCTAATGGCTTTGTTATTCTGAGGTACAAACAGTTCCAATGAAAATTTGACTCAGACCAGGTATTTTTTTTAATGAAGTGAGCTTATTACGCAATAGTTGCATTTGTGGACTGAAATCTTATTTGCATGCTGCTATTTCAGCAGAAACTTTTCATTTTGGAAAACTGATCTTTTTATGGGTAAATACTGAACCTGAATGTATAATTAGACTCCTTGTATTTGTTGTTGGTATTTATATATAAAAGGTATTTAATTCTTTATTATTAATTCCATTGCCAAAATTGCCAGAATAAACAAAATATTCTTATACTATTTCACCTCAAGGTGAAAGTAGTCAAAAAGAAGCTCGCGAAAACTGAAAATAGTTCTGTATCTTTGCAGAAAAGAAGATCAATTTTGAAAGCTGACAGCAGTCTAGGGTCCAAAAAATTAAGGAACCAATGGTATTTGTTGCGTATTTTTTATTTTTAATGTTCTTTATTGTAAGGTATTATGTCTGACCATGCAACTTCATTGGATCTAAACATAGCATGTGAGCTGTTGTAGCAAAAGAATGTTTGGTTTTCTTTAGTTTACTTTTCTTTTGTTAGGGTACTTTCAAATCGCTTTAGCTTTCATAATGAAAACCGTGCATCTGTTTGTCATATGGAATGTACCTATTGTTTATAAATACAGTAGAAATGTTATACAATGTTATAAATACAATAGAAATCTGAAGGCCTTTCTTATGAAAAGTGAGAAACCGTAACACAGTAAAGTCTTCAAAGATAAATCACTCTGCTGAGAAGGATGTGGCACTGCCTGAAGCTGATAAGTCAATATCATTCAGTTTTACTTCTCAGTTCATTTGGATCCTCTCCATAGAATCTCTTTGCCTTTTTTTTTTTTTGGTGCATATGAATAGATATTTGAATCTACAGAATGGATAGCAAATCAGTCCACTTACTGCTGAAATGTATGAGATTAGGTTGACTACTTTAGACAGGATTAAGTATGCCTAATAGTATGTGCTTGAAAATGTGATTCTTTGTTTCTCAGCTTTGCCAGTTTAGAGGGAGATAAAATTGAGATACATTTGCCGTATCTTCCTTTTGATCATGTTTGTTGGTGTTGTCCTGCTTCCTTTCCAGTTTAAATACATGATCTATGCCTGTTAATAGTTCTTCAGACAATGCTACTCTTGAGACTTTCTTCTCCAAAATATATTTTTTAAATATATCAAATATATCAAATATGTCAAGGACACTTGAACACATAGTACTATGCATGTATTTTGAAATCTAAAAACATGAACTGAAAACTATTATGCAAGCTAGTGGATTTTTTTTTGTTATTTTTAGTGCACATAATGCAGTTGGATAGTGTTCATTGTGTATCTGTGTGCTGTTATGGTAGTCGTGCTACTCAGAAATAAATTTTTGAAATAGAATGTCTGATTTTGAATTAAAAATCACGACAAACTAAATGAGTAACTTCACTCATTCAAGTAATGGTAGCAAAAGTTTTATCTTAGAGTAGGTGACAGCCTAGGTACTTTGGGCGTGCTAACAAACTGAGAAATCAAGAACAGAGGAGGAAAAAAGCAAAATACCCATACTTCTCCACATTTCATTGTGTACAAGAGCGACTGGTAAAAGACTTAAAAGTACAACAAAGCTGTCGGTTTCTCAGTTCACTGCATCCCCTCCAAAAATTGGTCAATTCCAAACAATTTTTAGAGGAAGTTGGATTTCTCAAAGATAATTACTTTCTTTCAAGATTCATGAATATCAATGGAAAGAGAGCAGTGTCAGGAGCAGCAGGCAGAGCTCAACCTTTAGCATAATTTGATGCCAGCCTCAACAAATACATGCTCCTCACTATTGGAAATAAAACACAGGTACTGGAAGGAAGATTGGGTCTGTGGGTGAAGAAAGATCAGAGAAAACGCTGGGAAATTAAGTCTTAAGAGTTTTAGTGTTTACTGGGCTTCTTGTTTTTAAGCCTAAGGTTAATCAATGGCCATTTAAAAATGCTCTCTGTGCATGAAAAAAATGGTCACGTCTGAGTAGTATATCCATCTTTCTTGTCTTTGCCAGATCCCCTCCATTTGATCCAAGATTTGGAATTCTAAAGTTGCAGAGTTATGAAGAAGAACTTTCTTTGTAGTTTATAATTTGCATCTCTATCTAAGGTATTTGGATCTATATCTTCAGTAAGGAGCTGCTTCTTGTTCTGCTTGCGTTTCAATCTGTTTGAGAAAGAATGTGGTTTAATCTGAAGGCTCTATGCTCTATTACTTTTTTAAGTCTTCTGACATCCTACCTGATATACCCAGATGCATATCCACAAAAAAATTTCTATAGATAATTCTCACGTTGTTAGAGATAGAAGCTTGAATAACGTCTGCTTTCTGGTTTGACAGAATAAACAGTAGAGTCAGTATTTAGGAATTCACAGGCAGATGTAGCCCCTGTCCAGAAGAGAAACCAAATGATACCCATATACCTTACTGGCTTGGTGCACAGATATGGTTTTAACTGATTTTGAATGTTTAGATAACAGGAAGTTCTTAAATATTTTGGAGTATGGTCACAGGTAGTGAAGACAAATTAAAGGAAGAGATTAGGTAGTAAAGTGAAATTTTATATGCTGAAATACGAAGTGAAATGTAGAATCATAGAATGGTTTGGGTTGGAAGGGACCTTAAAGATCACTGAGTTCCAATCCCCCTGGCATGGGCAGGGATACCTCCCTCATCCAGCCTGGCCTTGAACACCTCCAGGGATGGGGCATCCCTGGGCAACCTGCTTCCCAGGTCTAACCACTCTCAGTGAAAAATTTCTTCCTAATATGTAGTCTAAATCTGCCCTCTTTCAGTTTATAACTGTTACCCCTTGGCCTGTCACTATACTCCCTGATAAAGAGTGCCTCCCCGTCTCTCCCCGTTGGCCCTCTTCAGGTACTACATTTACATTTACATTTCCAAATGTAGTAAATCTTTAATCAGTAGTGTGTTGTTTTTTTTTTCTGTATGTATTGGAAACATCAAAGATATTCTTTCAAGTTCTGTTCAAATTCTTTAGACTTAAGAAACAATTATTATTGTAAATATTTGCTTTGCTGACCTCTTTGCTGTTTGTGTAGCTTTTCATGGTTTGTTGCTCTATGTATTGTAAAAAAGGATGTTAATCATAAATGAAGGAGAATAAAGGTAATGAACCAAAATAGGGTAGATAGGAGTGTGTCGACATTTGCAGGTCTCTGAACCAGGTGTCTGAATTTTCAGGTCTCTTCTGAGCTAGTACTTTTTCTTTTCTACCTCTTTCATCTTTTTTTCTCTCACCTCTAGTATAACGTTAACTTGTAAGGCACTACTTTTCATTTTACAGTTCAAGGAGATGGAAGAAGTTACTAGAAGAAATGAATGGTTAATCACTGTAACAGTAATGTAACTAGCAAACTCAGTTCCTTGGTGTCATTTGCTCAATCTAGAAGCAAGAATACACATGCAATTAGGAAAAGGAGGATGTGACAGTCGTGACTATCACAGCTATGGCTATAGAGGCTTCCAATTTAATTTCACTTCAGTGAATAGTATTACTTTATGGTTATGGACAATAGTGTTGGATAATGATTTTTGAGGTGGATAGTCATACATTAATTTATTGAACACTTAGGGAAAATCTGAGGCAAACATCAGTTCTGCGTGTTTTTTTTTTGTGTGTGTGTGCTGATGTTACATTTTTATTAATGGATTACATTTCTGGGAAAAAGGAGGTTTCAAGATAAGTAGTGCATTCTTCCAAATTGAAAAATATGAAATGTGGTAAGAACTTCTAGGGACCTAACTGTGAATAATCAGTAATAGGAGCTTTGCCTGTCTGTAGGACACAGATTCGCTTCCCTGTAAGGGTCTATTCTGCTTAAATCGGTGTGGTGTTTTTTACTGTAGGCATTTTTTTGCCTTGCAGAGGCATAATGGTCATGCTGCTGTATTTTTTTTTTCTTGTCATCCATTAGATTTCCCAGGCAAACAGGATTTCAGGTGCTCAATTGACACACCATTCCTCCAAGAAATTATGTAAGCAAATTGGAATTCTTTGTACAATTGCAAAATAAACCTACTTCCTCAACAAAATCTTGCTACCGGTAAATATCTTCATGCTATTGTTGCACAAACAGTAATGAATTATGCTGTCCAAGTTTATGTCATGTTGGCAGCAGTTAGCATAAAATAAACAACCTGCTGTTTTGATTTCTGCATGCTTTGATTTTTTGTCCAAATGAGCAATAGGTGTAACTTATGTTTAGTTAAAGTCCAAAGTATCTTGGACTGTGAGTGGAGAAGGCTGCACTTGTTCTGCTGAAGTATTTGGGATGCTTGTGTCATCTGTTGCAAGAGGACTTATTTGCTTAGTCCTTCCTCACAAGGAAATTTAATTGTGCTGTTATTTCACTGCAGGTTAAAAAATTACTTTGCAAAAGCCAATTCCAATTGGTGGTGATGTGTTTGCTTTTTGAAATATTGAACAGCTGAAAGTTCAATTGCTCAGGATCAGATTGGAAGTAATTTCCTCAATTTTCTTTGGCAAGAGTTTGCCTTTTTGAATGCCACTTGACTGTAGGTTAAAAAAAAAGGGAAAAGAAGGTTGTGTGAATATCAGGGCAAATTATATCCTGATTGAACTGCACCAGTATTACAATGCTAAGCACAACAATTTCTGTTCTCATTGAATGAAAACATTTAATTCAAATATGTATATGAAAACTACCATTTGTAGGATTTAAGTCATGAGCATTTAACTATTATAGTCAGAATTGATTGTCCAAGTCTTTGTAACTCGGTTCCATGGTAACAGTTTGGATGTTAGTGTGCGACAGTAAAACTGCCATTGCTATGGCTACACTGACCGATGCCTTGATCTTAAAATGAACTTATGTGAGAACAGGGGCTTATAGTTGTCTAACCACTGGCATTTTCACACCCTGTTGAAATCAGCTAGCAAAAGAGTTTGGCACGAGCAGGAAAGACTGTTGCTCCCAAACAATTTAATGTTAATCTCTCTGCACTAAGGTCAGTGGAAGACTTTTTAGGAAAAGTTTTCTAACAAGTTTAGAAATTTATTAATGGTTGAACAGGGAGTAAGTAATGGATTGGTGTTTCTCTATGTAATAAGGAGTCACTGCATGCTAAACAGGGCAAACCTTTTTTTCCTGATATGAAAAAGCAAGACTTTTGAAATCCATTGAATCCCACTGACTTCAGCCAACACTGATCAAGCCTTCAGTGTAGCAGAAGATGTACTTCTACTGTTTTCCTGAGCTGCTGTCACAGGATGCGTGATTCTTCTCAGTGAAGATCTAGCGCACTCTGCTAGGACAGGTTCAGCTCAGTTCTACCTGACTAGGATGGTGAGAGGTCAGATAAACGTGATAAACAGAGAACATGACAGAATTATAATCTATCAGGATTTTGAGGGAAGGAAAGCCTTTAAAGTGTCACCTAGGAGGATTCCTAGAGGAGACGGCTTCTGTCCGGGATGTTGGTGTATCACTTTTTCTTTATTGTCATAGGAGATCCAGTATTTCCTGTGTTAGCATTTGATATAGGAAATGTGTACAAAAAACATTGACAATGGAACAGGATAAGAATTTAAGTAATCATTTAATATATATGATTAATAATTACAGGCTGATTATGTCAATTTAGCTTTATTTAGATTAAGTGAGAGCAAAATGATCACAGAGCACGAGTTATGAGAGAAGAGCTTTCCACAGGCAAGGATTAGAAGAAACAGCTTCAGTGTGAAGTTGACAATAAGATCAATTTTTTGGGTCTTATTTGGTTTAGATGATGACAGGCTTGCATCCGATAACTTTATACGTATATCAGATATCTTTTAAGACAGGGGAGAGAAATCCAGCTTTTAAGAGATGGATACTTCAAAAAGCCTGCGTGAAGAGCCTGAGAATGAAAGGGGATGGTTCTTCCAAATAAAGAATCTGGGTAGCTTTTGCTTGTAAGATCTTTGATTGAAGATGAAGGACTGGTAGAAAGGCTATGGTAAGTGTTTGTATATAGTGCGTATTTGTGACTCTGAGGTTATGATGTACAATTCAGTGTGGTATTATGCAAAGACAAGTGAGCTAAATAAAGTTCTCAAAGCTGTACAGCTGCATCTATAGTATTTGGTCAGTACTATCGAACCAGTTAATCCTGCTTCTCAGGGTGAATATAACAATACTTCTGCAAACTGAGCTGCGGTCTTACCTAGAAGTATTCTGTGCCTTGTAGATACAGTAGGCTGTTGTGTGATTACACTTTTGTGTGGTATACACTGGCCTGAAAAACTACATGTCCTTAATAAGGAGAAAATACCTTGTCGTTATACTGAATGATGGTAATTTAAAATGTATTTTTCTAATTGAAAGTACTGTAAAACTAGCAAAGCACTGAGTGAAGTCCTTAAGGTGCTCAGAATAGAGAAGACAGGCACTAAAGAAGACCCCTAGATCTGAAGACATGAGGAAGGAGAGCTGATGCTTTTTTTTTTTTTTTTTTTACTGCTGAACTGAGAAGGTTCTCCCATCCCATCATGCAAAGAGCTTATTTTCTGTTGAGAGGTGCTCCTCAGAGTTTATACATATGATCTTGAAAATTGAGTTGTTTCCTGTTTTCTGGCCATTTAATTCTAATGCAAGCACCTTCCAATTTTTATTTGACTGAAATAATCTCTTTTTAATTCAGGTTCTGCAATATTTATAAGCTTGTTAACCATCTTTACTTTTCAGAAAATTTCCAGTTGTCCTCACATCAGAGTCACTGTAATGGTAATATTGCATATGAAATGACATTTTTGGTGTCCCCCAAGCATTAGAAGCTTTATTGTTAAATGACTTATTAGCTTGTTAGCAGAATGTCATCTTAGTTGATGTATAGTTCCTTGTAGTGCTTTTAGGCTTCCTGTTGATTTATAACTCATAGCATTAATAACATGCAGAAGAAAACAATGCAAAAAATTGCAAGTTATTTCAGAAGTAGATGGTAAAGTGATGACAAGCTGATAACAAATTGGCATTGTTTCCCAACCAAAGTTTTATTAGAAAGCTGGTATTTCAGCATTATCTAGAAAATAGCACTGTTGTCTTCTAGGCATCACTATTAATCTTTCTGTTTATGAACACAGGAAAGTGCTTACCAGGAGTAACAGCAGATTGAAACATTGACTGTAAATAAAAGGAAATATTTAAAATTTTCCAGGTAAAAACCCTAAACACTCTTTACAACACACAGTGCTATTTTGCGTGTTGTTAGAATCTCTTTGACATGATATTTGGAAGCCTTAAGTGACTTTCTCTCTTCAAGTATTAAGGTGCTTGTATTTTGTCTGGCAGAGATGGAGTTGACTTCCCCATAGCAGCCCTCATAGTGCTGTGTGTTGTGCATTGGTAGCTAGAAAGGTGTTGATAACACTGGTGGTCACACAGCATCGAGGCTGTCTCCCCAGCAACCCCTCCAGCAGACTCAGGGCCCCAGGGGTGGGCAGGATCTTGGGAGGGGACATAGGCAGAACAGCTGACCCAAATTGACCAAGGGAATATTCTATATCATATAATGTCAGCTCAGCAAAAAAGCTAAGGGAAGGGAGGAGGAGGGGGGACATTCGTTGTTACAATGTTTGTCTTCAGGAGCAACTGCTATGCTTACTGAAGCCCTACTTCCCAGGAAATGGCCGGACATCGCTTGCTGATGGAAAGTAGAGAGTGAAATCTTTGTTTTTCCTTTGCCTCCACACGTGGCCTTGGCTTTTGCTTTAGCTAAACTGCTTTTATTTTAACCCACACGTTTTTAATCTTAATTTCTTCCCCTTCTGCTGAAGGGGGAAGTGAAAGAGTGGCCTGGTGGGCACCTGGCATCTAGCCAAGGTTAACCCATGACAGTGGTGCTTCTTCACAAAGGCTGAAATCTTTCTTGATTACAAGCTCAGCTGTTCTTCTACTCTGTCCAAGTGCATCAACTCATAGATTAAACTTCATGCATTTCCTTTTGCTGGAATAACATCATGCAAATCTCCTATGCTTAGACCACAGGAATGGGGAGAGGAAGTCTTCTGTACCTAAAAACTTCTGATGTGGTTTGGTGCTCGTTAACATTCTTTGCAAATAGTGAACACAGCAACTACACCACCTTTACTGACTAAAGTATTTTGTCCAATTGAAGGAGTAGGAACACAGACTAGTGCAAGGGAAGGAAGTTTTTTTGGAAGGCAATGAGTGTACATGTCCTCTAACAGGAGTCTTGCGAGTTTCACATTGAGAACCAATATGAGTGCTTACTCTTCTGATTAGTCTTAGCTTCAGAAGGATGGATTTGGGCCTAATTATTTTCTCTATCCCTTCAAAAAACTATTTTTTTTTCTGTCAGATGCTTTCTTAACTCAAGGCTTTTTTACCTTTTTGATCTGGTTCATCAAAACTGAGTATTCAGTGGAAAGCTGACCCAGACCTTTCAAAGTCAGGGAGGACTGCTTATTCTTTTGTCGCAAGGTACAAGCATTTAGCAGAGAGGAAGGGACATTCTTTATGAAGCAAGCGGAAACAGCTAGTCAAGATGATTTCCAGGAGTCCTGTTGGTTTAGTGCAACAGCTTTACAACAGCAAGGTCAGATACAGTAACAGTGTGTTGCCAAGTGACTCTGCACCTACTGTGGCTGAAAACAAATGACAAATTATGGAAATTAGGAATGCAAAGCCTAATGTCCCCAGTGTGTAAATATGTTTATTTTTTGAATAAGACAGGACATGAATATAGAATGTATAAACTAGCCCAAGCCCAACAGAAATATCCAAAAGTTTTATTTAGAGAGAGAAACAGTAGAGAAATTTAGTAAGGAATGGAAAATCATTCATTGTTCAGTATCATATCATACAGCAAAACAATATATATTCAATTCACATTTATGAATGTAAATGCTGTTCAATGGTGGAGCTTATGATAAGGATTTTTTCCTTAAAGTGATGTTCTTTATTTTCTCAGTATTTTGAACACAGGAAAGTTTGAATTAAATCTTGTCAGTAATTTTTTTCGAATAACAGTTTTTGTCCTGTGATAGTGGTTTGCTCTAAGAACTTATTGCAAATCACCAAAGCCTATTTGTTATTTTTGTATTTATTTTAACCCATATTTTAGTTGTCAAAATGCAAATAGATTCACAGTCCTAGTTACATTTCAACATAGTAATTGCTAAATCATTAAGGAAGAAGAAAATCAAAAAGTCACATAAGAGTTGTTATTATGCACGTATATTTTTAATATCTGTTTTACAACGTAATCTTAGATTACAGTGCAGGTAAAATTTCCCTTGCTGATTTATAAGTATAATGTAAACTCTAGGCTCAGCTAATTATATTGCAATCTAAAACTGTTCTGTTGCAAAGTAAAGACCTTGCTTAGCACTGCAAAGCTGTGGGTTCATTTCAATGTGATCATTCAGGCACCATGGAGGGATTATGCTTTTATGGGGTTTTTTTTTCATGAATAAATTAATGAATAATAAGTTCAACAAACAAGAGTTCCCTACTGGGTATGTCAAACAAATAATTTTGTAGGTGTTCTGAATTTCAATCAATCATACTCAACACTCCTTGCCCTTCTGAAATCTGTGCATTAACAAAGTCAGCATTTTAGAACTACTGTAAATGGTCTTGGGTCTTGAGCAGAACATCTAAGATCAGAAAGTTGAAAAGGAGTGTGAGAGAGGAAGCATCCTTTGTGTGTTCATATGTATTTTGGTTGTATCTACCTTTCCACACTTGACATGTATTGCTTGTGTTGTATTTGCATGTCCAGAACGTGTTCTTGTTTTGTGCCTTCTCTTCCAATTACTTATTTTCCTTAAAAAGAACTAAAAAAGTAGTGCTAAAGCCACACATGAAAGCTTGAGATTCAGAAAAAACAGGATAGAAATGCACAAATGAGGACTATATATAGAACACCGCAGTTGTATTCCATCTCTGTGGAATTTTACGAGTATGTAAAGTAATGGTAAAATGGTAGTTCATTAAGTGTGATGGGAAGAATAAATGCCCTGATAAGAAGGCCAGAACCTTGCAATATTTTCATGTAGGATGGTATGAGTATCGAAGTAACATCTCTACTTTGTTTATAATTTTTCCAATAAGTGTTAGAAACAGATACACAGTACAGGATATCACAGCAGTACATTTTATGCACTATTCCTGGGGCCAGGTGTCTTGTGGAGACGCATTAATTAAGAGTTTAGGAAAAAAAATAAGAAGTATTTGGAAGATTTCCCAAAGGAGATATGGAGGGGGGAAAGCAAAGATATATTCTTATGGAATAGGTGATTAATTCTGGGCCTTGCCTCAACTGTATACCTACTCTTTTTCTGAGAATAAGGAAGTTTGTGACCTTCTGTTCCCCATAGCCCCCTCTACCCTTCCTATCTCAAGCTATTACTGAAGTCTTTTTCTCAGTGTTTGTTGTTATTGTATAAGAACAAACAAACTCATGCACCATAGTTTTGCTTAAAAAATATATCTACAATTTTTTGTAGCTATTCTTCAACAAAAACCTAATGTTTAGCTACCAGGCTGTAACTGTGGAAATTGAAAATTACTGTGAGATATATTCCACAAAAGATAAGCCTTCTTATATTTTGGACATAATTTTCTTAGTAGATAACTGGTCAGCTCTAAACTCTCCAAGGATGTAGCTTCCATCTCATCTCATCTCATCTCCATCCCCACCCCTCCCAGGTCCCTTCAGGGTGTATTGCTAGTGGCTTGCCCTTTAAATTTGCTGTAGACAAGTAGTTACGCCAGCGAGTACAGTTACTTGACAGCTTGATGCTATTTACAGAGTCTTTCTTCCCCCTAGCTTGTAAGTGTTGCTTGTATGCCTTCTCTTTTATCACTGAGAAGCTGGTACACCCTCATAGTACGGTTCTTAGATTGTTTTAAGGGGCATTACAGAATGCTATTTTTGCAGGATGTCTGTTTTTTCAGCTGGACATTTTTACAGAATCATAGAATTGTTTGGGTTGGAAAAGACCTTTAAGATCAAAAGAAGCATAACCAGCAGGTAGAAAGACGTGATTCTCCCCCTCTACTCTGCTCTCCCAAGACCCCACCCGGAGTACTGTGTTCAGATGTGGGGCCCCCAATGTAAGAAAAACATGGACCTGTCTGAGCAGGTCCAGAGGAGGGTCACAAAGATGGTCAAAGAGCTGGAGCACCTCCCATACAAAGACAGGATGAGAGAGTTGGGGTTGTTCAGCCTGGAGAAGACAAGGCTCTGGGGAGATCTTATAGCAGCCTTCCAGTACTTAAAGGGGATCTATAGGAAAAATGGGGAGGCACTCTTTATCAAGGAGTGTAGTGACAGGATGAGGAGTAATGGTTGTAAGCTGAAATATGGTAGGTTTAGATTAGATGTTAGGAAGAAATTTTTTCCTGTGAGGGTGGTGAGGCACTGGAACAGGTTGCCCAGGGAAGTTGTGGATGCCCCGTCACTTGAAGCGTTCAAAGCCAGGTTGGATGAGGCTTTAAGCAATCTGGTCTAGTGGGACGTGTCCCTGCCCATGGCAGGGGGGTTGGAACTCGATGATCTTTAAGGTCCCTTCTAACCCAAACCATTCTATCATTCTATTATCATCGAGTCCAACCATAAACCTGACACTGGTCTACCACTAAGCCATGTCCATAAATGCCACACTTACACATCCTTTAAATATCTCTGGGGATGGTGACTCAACCGCTTCCTTGGGCAGCCTGTTCCACTGCTTCATAACTCATTTGGTGAAAAAAAATTTCCTAATATCCAATCTAAACGTTTCCTGGCTCTTTGCCCTCATTCTAGCAATTGTTACTTGGGAAAAGAGACCTGCACCCACCACCCTATAACCTCCTTTCAGGTAGATGTAGAGTCTGATAATGTCTCCCCTCAGACTCCTTTTCTCCAGAATAAACAACCCCAGTTCCCTCAGCTCCTCCCCATAAGACCTGTGCTTTAGAACCTTCAGGAGCTTTGTTGCTCTTCTTTGGACACACTCTAACATCTC
Organism: Pterocles orientalis; assembly: GCA_011057875.1. Taxonomy (NCBI): domain Eukaryota; kingdom Metazoa; phylum Chordata; class Aves; order Pterocliformes; family Pteroclidae; genus Pterocles; species Pterocles orientalis. The sequence goes on from WKFP01015092.1 coordinate 508,033, forward strand.
AGTGTCCTTCCTGTAGTGAGGGGCCCTAGAATTTTTTGTTGTTATGCGTAAATGTTGCTTTGTTTCATCTGAGGTATTTTGCATGAAAATGATGTGTCAGCTAAAACATGTAAATCCAAGGTTTTGGATGTACGTTTCTGAACCTGCACTGTAGTATTTGGGTAGTAGTCTCTACAGATGATAGTCGTACTCTCTGAATAATTAGTAGTGTGTCTGTCCTTCTGATATAAGTTATTTTTTATTGTTTATGTTGTAGAGCTGAGGTTTTTGGTAGCTAGTTGGCTGAGAGCTATATGGAATTACCAATGTAAAACAGACCATTTATTGGTATGTTGACTAATTTTGTCTTGTCAGAATTGTTAAATCCACTTCAAAGTGGTTGTCAAAGCCTCTTTGCTTTGGCACTCTGTTCCATGTACAGCCACTGTTCATGTAAATGGGGTTTGATGGGGCTTTTACCCTCTCCTGTTTAAGTACAAAAGGACTAATTTGGCTTAATTAGTGCTCTGGCCAATTTTACAGGTTTGCCTCATTTCATGTTCTCATTAAGTTTGTCACTTGTCTCTCCCCTTTAATTTTAGAAGCCAACTTGTATCCTCAAATTCTTGAATAATTCTGGGAGCTGTTTGAGATCTTGTTATTCTTTTGGTAATATATTGACCAAAATGGGTAAAGTATATCCAGTGAAGTCTCATTAATGCCCGAACACAGCAGCCATATTTGCATTCTCTTCAAAGGCTGTCCTTCCCTTTGGTGATTTCTTAGTCTTGTTAACTGACAAACTTTTCTCTGTTCAAGTATAATGCAGAAAGAATGTTTCTTTCCACTAAGAGACTAAGATGATTTATGCTAGTGAGTAATAAACTTGGATTTTATAAAAATATTCTCACATGCCTATTGGGTGCACTGTGATTAGCCTCATTAGAAACAGCTTCTTCTCATTTTAACATCTCTTGCAGAACTCCATTGTACTGGAGGAAGAGAAGCTAGACTTGCAGCTTAGCTTTTTTAAAATTTAATTTATTTTTCTTCTATGCAAACTGTCTACAAACAGCCACATCTTAACACTAGTCTTTTTTTTTTTTTTTCAAATCACTAGCTAGTCACATAAATATCTGAAGAGGTGGGCCCTTCTCTCTATAAAATCTTCATTTATCCCAGAGCATTTTTTCAGAGAATTTTCTCACATGTGTTGAGACTAGAACATCTTTTTACTGCATGGAAGGTGGATTAATACTACTTCCAGTTTTTCTGTTCAATATTTGAGTACCTTAGGTAAGAGGCAACTGCATTGTGCTGTGCAAAGTGAACTGCTGTATTAAAGAGCTCATACCCTTGTGGGTATGGCATTGAACAGAGTGAGGGAATTACTATTATATGGAGAAAGGAGCTGAGAAAAAGTGATTAACTGATTCACAGAAAGAAATCTGTAATAAAAATGTTTTAACTGGAGAAGATCCTTCCTGAATATGGTAATATTAAAGGGCAGAATGCTCTGCAAACTGTTTTCCCTTAGAAAAAGTAACCAAATATTTGTTAGCTGCAGGCTCCTCTTTTAACCATTTGGTATAAAGATTGCTTCTGGATGATGTCCTTGTGGATTCATGCAGGTGATTAATTTTTTTTGCAAGGTGCCCAGGGTACACTGCGTTAATGACCAGCATGGGGAGTTAGGTACACACCTTTGTGCACTGATCATTTTCCGATTCATCTTCAGGTTCAATGAATTACATATTTGCCTGTTTTGGCAATTTGATAAATCCTTCTATTTCTTTTTCATGTCTGAAATGGTTCATATTAAAACTTTCATAATACTCTTCAGTTTCTGTGTTAAATTGATGTTTAAATTGGAATGAAAGTAGGAACCTTGGCAGTTTAGATAATGCACTTCATCTGGTGGCCAGCTATGTTAACAATCACATCATATGCCAGCACTTACCTAGATGAAAGGAGTCCCTGGGGCGCTAGAACTGCATTTTAGAAGCACAGTGAAAATATAGTTATGGTCTTTGTTTCATCATTTTATTCTGTGAAATGGTAAATTATTTTAACTAGAATTTTAAAGTGTTAAAATAATAATTTAAAGATTATGTTGTGGACTATTTTGGGTGGATTAGCCTTGGAAGCTGAATGACAATTGATCAATATTCTGGACAGGAAGTGTTCAGCACAGTGACAGTAAATTATGTCTTTTTATTCCAATGTATTGAGCACTTGGAGGAAACCGTATATTGTTATTATATGCATGATGTAAAAGCCCCACATTGCAAGATGTGGTTCAGTCTTCTAAAATAAAATGTATGGCCTTCCCTTCATGTATTTAAGTGTCTCCCCTTGTAATATAGTGCATGCTTAAACTCAAAAGCTTTTTCTTGCCTAGCATGGGCAAACTGAATTTCAGGATTCAATTGCTGGTGGATGACTGCACATTCCATCACTTAGCAAAAACATTTGTGATAGCAAATTGGCTTCCTGTTTGAAGAGTAAAGTGTATTTGATTAAAAATAAGATTCTTTTAGAAAAAAAGTTTTGTTTTTTTCCTTAAGAGCAATTCTCACAGTATGAATTTGTCATCCGTATTTCCCTGATAATAGCAGTGACTATAACCACTCTGCATGAAAAGTATGAGTTTAAGCAGTTATTTACATCTGAGCTTATTCTGATTAATTATTGTCTCCTGTGATTACATTTCTAGAATTAAGCCAAATTAAAAAGCAAAAGTAGATGCCTCAGATTTACTGAACTACTGTCCTTCTCAATGAATATGCTTTTCCTTCTTTTCTTCTCTCCTAAAAAGGACAAACAAGCACTCTTTTTTTTTTTTTTTTTTTTTTCCCACAAACT
>WKFP01015092.1:510896-556871 GCA_011057875.1 Pterocles orientalis
AATTTTTTTTTTTTTTTTTTTTTTTTTTTCCCCAGAACTGGGATACCATGCACAAAAAGAAATTCTTGTAATTTGAAGATCTCAGCTAGACTGGTCTGTGGGATGAGAGCTTGTTTGATAGCCTGTAGCAGAAAAATTAATTCCAAATGCTTAAGCTATTTAGTCCAGTAGTTTAAAGGCTATAGGTAAGAAAGTTTGTTTACACTAATCATCAACTACTTATTGGCAGATATGTTTGGCTCATGAAGGCTTTATTCATTTTCCATATTAGCTTTGTTTACTGGTGGACTAGAAAAGTATTTGCAATGGAGGGCCAGTATTTGTATTCGAGGGTCAGTATAAGTTAAATTAAAAACATCTAACACTGGTATGAAACTAGTGAGAATTGGAGGCTCAGCACCTGACCAGAAATCTCCAATATGCTGAACCTGTCCCAGTTTACACCAAGGGTGAGTCTGGCTCAGATAGCTTTGTGTGTCAAATCAGTGTTGGTTTCTCTGTTATTTTAAATTTAATTTTATTTTAATTATTTTAATTAGCTTTTGTAAAATAGCAAAACTATGTGTTTCACAATTCCCTTTGCATTCTAATTTATTGTTAAAAATTAAAAAGCTGTTGTTCTTGAAAAACTGTACTGTTACTATTGCAGCGTTTCCAGCACTATAAGCTTTGTACAAGGTTCTGCTTTGCTGTCCTTGCTTAGCAACGCTCTAATCCACCAAAGTACTTAAGCACGTATTTCACTTCGGTCCCGTGATACTGTTGAAACCAAGGAGACTACAAATACTTAAGTGCTTTGCTAGAAAGGGGACAGAGGGTGTTCTTCACATCAAAATGACAATATAGATGGAGGAAGAAGGGACTGATTTGTCTCATGGTTACTAAAAATGGTGTTGCTTATACTATAACCTTATTACCAATACAAAATACCGTTCAGATACTTAGGAAACACTTCTTAAAAGAAAATTTTGAAAGAAAGTATAGTTTTTTACAATAGTTTCTGCATGATACACATCTTAAGTTCACAACTACACACTCATAAGTCAAACAAACAACTGATGCTGTCTCACACAAAACAGAGTTCTTGTTTCATGCAAGGCAAAGAAGAGGGTGAAAGAAAAAAAGAAATTAATTCCAGAAAAATCCATCAATTTACTATGCACATATGTCCTTGCTTTGAAATAAAATTTTAAAAACCACTGTTGTCTTTACAAGTATTTCTCTGTCACCTAGCAGAAAAAAAGATTTACAACAAAACAATTTTATTTTTTAAAAGGACACTTGGGAAAAATTGTTCCATGAAACGAAACTATAACTTTAAAGGGTGAATCAACCAACAGTGTGCTGAATGCATATTTGGGATTATTGTTGGTGTTACTGCAGTTAAACATGTGCTGAAGATTTAAAGACATCTCAGGTGGTCTAAAGCTCTTACCACCCAGCCTGATTTTTGTTTTAGTATACTACAAATAAATGTCAGAAACCACACATTGTTATTAAGCAGTGCTGTGGTAACTCTTAGAACTGGCAATAAGTCAGTGGAAATAGTGTGTTAAATGAACTAATATAAGACTGGTAGACTTATGCTTTTAAAGCAATAACTCCCCATCACAGTAGTCAGCTCAAGCCCTATACATCATTTGGTAATGAAAGGTGTGATTAAAGATTATGCTATCTGACTGTCAAATAAACCACACTTTAGAGGTAGAAACGTTACATAATATTACTTGCATTGATTTTCAGATCATCAGATCTGTAGCAAGGTGCCTCTAAAAGAAATGCACAGGTATTTTCAACAGGATCTTGAAAAGTATTAGAGACACTTTTGGCTTTAAGAGGACCATAAACTGTTAAACAGTAACTTTTTCTAACAAATCCCAGGCCTGGAAACACCTGTGCTAAAGAGCTTTGTCCTGATCTGCTGTGAAAATTGGCAGAACACTCAGAGATTTGCTAAATAAAACTGGGATGAAAATCTTTCCAATTAATTCTTGAGATGATCTTTTTGAGGTACTATGCAATTTTTCTACCCTCATAATATTTGCTAAACATAATTGAAATAAGCAAAATGCTGCAGGTTACTAGAGTTACTGGTAAAGTAAATGAATTGGGATGAAAAGGGAGCTACAAGCATTGCTTATCTGCAGAGAAAATACAAATAACCGTGTAGATTCATTATGCACATTCAGGAAGAGTTAAGGACTAGAAAACATACCAACATTACCATGAGGACCTATACTTTGTTGATAGAACAATGCTTATGTGTATTAAAACCACACAGAAAAATCCAGATAAAAATATTTTTCTTTGAATTTGGCAACTACTTTATGATTTGTCTAAACTCTAAGGTGCCAGGTTGGCAGGAGGGGGTAGGAGGAGCGGATAACAAATATATGGATGAGCTCATACTCCTGAGTGTGAGCAACCACACTCTAGTCTCCTCCTCCCACAGTCTTCACCTGTCCACTGAGAGAGAAAATAAAAATGATTTCTTCTTACATTCATAGAATCATAGAATCATAAAATGGTTTGTGTTGGAAAGGACCTTAAAGATCATCAAGTTCCAACCCCCCTGCCATGGGCAGGGACACCCTCCACTAGACCAGGTTGCTCAAAGCCTCATCCAGCCTGGCCTTGAACACCTCCAGGGATGGGGCATCCACAACTTCCCTGGGCAACCTGTTCCAGTGTCTCACCACCCTCACAGTGAAAAATTTCTTCCTAATGTCTAGTCTAAATCTACCCTCTTTCAGCTTATACTCATTACCCCTTGTCCTATCACTATGCTCCCTGATAAAGAGAGCCTCCCCATCTCTCCTGTAGGCCCCCTTCAGGTACTGGAAGGCTGCTATTAGGTCTCCTCGGAGCCTTCTCTTCTCCAGGCTGAACAACCCCAACTTTTTCAGCCTGTCCTCATAGGGGAGGTGCTCCAGCCCTCTGATTAATTTCGTGGCTCTCCTCTGGACTCTCTCCAACTGGTCCATGTCTTTTTTATGTTGGGGTCCCCACATCTGAACACACTACTCCAGGTGGAGTCTCACGAGAGCAGAGTAGAGGGGAAGAATCACGTCCTTCGACCTACTGCTAATTCTTCTTTTGATGCAGCCCAAGACACGGTTGGCTTTCTGGGCTGCAAGCGCACACTGCTGGCTCACGTTCAGATTCTCATCAACCAACACCCGCAAGTCCTTCTCCTCAGAGCTGCTCTCTATCCATTCTCGGCCCAGCCTGTATTTGTGCTTGGGATTGCCTCAACCCACGTGCAGGACCTTGCACTTGGCCTTGTTAAATTTCACGAGGTTTGCATTGGCCCACCTCTCAAGCCTGTCAAGGTCCCTCTGGATGGCATCTCTTCTCTCCAGTGTGTCCACCACACAGCTTGTGTGTCCAGCATCCCTTCCCTCCGGCGTGTCCACCATTCTGCTAAGAATGTGAAAAACCTGAAGGACACTGCAACTCTGTGCCCTGGTTTCAGCTGGGACAGAGTTAACTTTCTTCATAGTAGCTTGTGTGAGGCTATGGTTTGGATCTGTACTGAGGAGAAGGTTGACAACATACTGATATTTGTAGTTACTACCAGGACAATAAAGGACTTTTCAGCCTCTCTGCCTTGCCAGTGTCTGCAGGTGCAGGAGAAGCTAGGAAGGAGCACAGCCCTAATTAATAACCTAGGATTTCACCTTAGGTTTAGGATTGAGACCCAAACTTGTCAATAGTCTATTCCATATAATGCACATCATGACCAGTGTATCAATGAGAATCTGTCTGAAAGTACTGTCTCTTGCTTCGGGTTGTCTCCTTCTGGATTGCCCGTCTCTCAGGGTCTTCTCGATCTCTTGGATTCTTGATCTCTTATCCCTTTTCCAGGATTGCGGTTTTGGGACTCTCCCTGCTCCAGGGTCGTTAGCTGGGAACAGGCTGAGTCTTGGTCATCAGATGGTGAGCAGTATCACTGTGTATCACTCATTTGTATATTTGTATATGTTACTATTATTATTATCATTATTATTCTTTTCAATATTATTGTAGTTTGGTTATTAAATTGTTCTTATCTCAACCCACGAGTCTCTTTTCTCTTTACCCCTTTTAATTTTCTCCCCCATCCATGGGAGTAGGGAAGGTGAGCAAGCAGTTGTTGTGGTGTTTGACTGCCAGCCAGAATCAGAACTACGACACTGTGTTAAGCTTGTTGGTGCAGGGGATGTAACAACTGTATAAAGGATTCTGGATTTGTTTCAGTCACTCATAAGATCTTTGAACTATCCTTTCTGTTGCTTCCTGCTACATGAACCAACAGGAGACTGGAAAGGACAAGACCACAGCTTCCTGATGTGTTCAGAGAGCTACAATCTTGTGAATTCTGTTTCCCACTGACAGGAAGAATAAGATGGAAGAGAAGAACAGAGTAGCAGTACGCTATATCATGTTCATATCAAACCTCTGTGCTCTGGAGGGTTTGTTTGCTTGCCTTTTAAAGGATCTGTAATTTTAATGTTATTGTGATTCTCTAGGTCAGTGGAAGAGGACTTCTGTCCTTGCTCCTGCCCTCCCTATCCTTCATTATTATCTAAAGATTTTTTTTTTTAGGACTAATATGATGAGGGCAAAGCCCTAAAAAGGAAAAAAATAGTGGGAAGTTTAGAAGAAAATAAATCAGAAAAAACCTGTCCACGGTGAAGCCTAAAACTGTTCCTTGCCATTATGTTACAGACAATGACCAGAATACTTGTGATACAAGCAAGGTCCGAGTAGGCTTGCAACTTTTCCAACTACATGGACTTGGGAAAATGAAAAACAGGGACTTGTTTATAGTGTTACAATAATTTAATCTGAAATTATTCTTTACAGTAAGGTGTATTAAATGTGGCATTTGTTAATAAAGCTTCCTTTAGATCCCAAGTATGGACTTGTAATGCTTTAGTTTGTAAAAAAAGAAAAAAAGACTGTCCAGGTGAATGACCCCTACCATGGGTCACATATTAAAACACAGAAGAACTGTCTCACTTCTTAACTCTTGCCAATTTACTTTTTTCTCCTGTTTATTATAATCTTGGGCCTTGGCTTTACACAGAAACCTGTCTCTATATGATCTTCAGGTGCAGCAGGTGGTACCAGGAGAACATGGGCACTTAGCGCAAATGGGGAATGTTTCTGTATGGCCAGCAAGTCAATGTGTCTGATAAGGAAGGATATCAAGTCTACAGGAAGGAGGTTTAATCCAACATAATAAGAAGACAATTATTCTGAAAACTTTTTTTTTGTCTTACTATATATACTGATGAATAAAAAATTGTGATCAGAGAACCTTAGATTTATTGCACCTCTGCTAGTGCTGAGTTTTGCTTATGTCAAAGTATAGCTTGATGGTGACCACACCAAGGAAAGCAAAGGCCAGAATCAGAGTTTGGGATAGACCTAGGATTTTTTTCTTTGTATAGCAGTTCATTAAATAGTGTTTAGTTGAGTAAGTTCTTCTACTTCCTGTGATTTATACATCTCTGCTTGCATAGATATTGATCAGTGAGAAATATTAGATATGTGACAGAAATCTGGATTTTAACTTGCAGACTTAACTGCAAAGAATAGTTTAATTATACCATTAAAGTTAATTTAGTTGTTGCATATGTACATACAGTCTACATTTTACTTGTTCTACTGCTGTGTAAACTTCCTGTTGTCTGGTAATATATAAAGTCAATCAGTAATGGGACAAAACGGAATGAAGAATGTTGTAATTTTCAGTTTAAGTCCTGTGTACTGGGAATCTGGCCTTTCTTTGTGCAAATACTTTGCAATTCTTACATGACTTTGTCTAGGTTTCTTAAAATTATATCAATGTACAGGCAAATTGATTAAAAAAAATTAAAGTGCAAAAAACCCCAGTCGTATTTCTTTTGAGAGAAATTAGACTGGAATCATAATCTAGCTTCTTTTTCTCTCTGAACTTTTGAGTTAATATTTATTTGCCATGTGCACTAGTACAGAGCTGATGGTGTTATTATCTCTTGTAGCACCTGAAGTATAGTGGGAGTGTGCACCAAGAACTGCTTTTGTTCTTTAAGAGAAAGTGGAAATATCCACGGGTATCAGGTGTTTTAGCACTAACTACAGCCTAAGCAGTAATGGTCTTTTTTTTCTACCAGTTTTCTTTAATGGAGTCTGCTACTGAGAGCCAATAGGGGCTTTTTTGTTTGCTTTTTTTAATTTTTGTCTGGAGTAAATTACTGTTTCACTAAATCATTAGACTGGGTCCCACAGCCGTAAATGATTGATTTTTGTGTGGGCGTGTGTGTTAACGAGCAGAAAATGCTAATCAATTACATGAAGTGGTTTGATGGCTTATAGGTTGCTTTTCCAATACCGAAATGACTTTCAGGAGGATAGTTTAGACTAAACTAAAATGGCAAGGAAATTTTGACATATCTTCTGCTTTTAATTCTGATAAAAGAAGTCTTAGGGAAGAGGCTCAGTTCCAAACTCTTGGAAGAAGTCAGAAGGTGTGTTGCTAGAATAATTGTAACAGACCTACGTACCAGGTAATTTACTGTATGATGTAGTAGCTGAGCAATGGATTTTATTACATGCAATACTCTATGAAAAGTAAAAGAGAGCCCTACCTTGTGAGGTGAGGTATATATTTCACTACTGGTAACATGTACAAAATACAGGGATATTACAAGTGGAAATGAATATGTATTGGTGATCTTCAGACAATGGTAGTACTGTGTCTATTAAAGTCTGGAGTTTCTGCTGTAAGCTTCCATAAAGCTTATTGGTCTTTCATGCAGCATGTCCCATAAATCAGTGGGGTTTAAATAGTGCTGCCCTCTCGAACAACTGCTTATCTGCCTTGAGAAAATGCTCTGGTGTTTTAAACGTCACTTTATTACATTGTAAGTAATGCCTGCTCTAGAAGCGCTTGGAAGAACCATTAAAGTTAAGGGTCTATCAGCATTTCATTACGAAACTTGATTACAAAACTTGATTTCAAGGGGTTTATAACTCAGCCATTTAAAAATTGTATTTGACTGAAACCTGGCATGTGACTCACTGCATTTTTTAGTGTTGGATAAATTATTTCAGGTGGTCTTTTTATTTGTGGGATAGGAACAGGGAAAGGTTGTTGACAGAAATATTTTTTCTTACAGAAGAAATTTTTTCTTACAGGCAACAAGCCTTGACTATAGATATTTTATTTCTATACAAAATATCTTTTTGATTATGTACTTTGAAAGATCTTATGTCATATGAACTAATAGCTTGCAGTTATCATACTCTATACATGCATCTCTAAGGATGCAACTTTTCTGTTTTTTACAAAGAACATTTTATAAGAGCTCCTTTATTGCTTGAGCTTTTACAAACAATATGTGGTGGGATGACTCTGTCTGGATGACAGATGCCCACCAAAGCAGCTCTATCACTCCCCTCCTCAGCTGGACAGGGGAAAGAAAATATAGCAAAAGGCTTATGGGTAGAGGTAAAGACAGGGAGATCACTCACCAATTACTGTCAGGAGCAAAACAGACTTGATTTGGGGAAATTAATTCGACTTATTACTAATCAGATCAGAGTAGGATAGTGAAAAATAAACTCACATGTTAAAAAATATCTTTCCCTCAGCCCTCCCTCCTTACTGGACTCAAAGACTTTGCTTCCAATTTCTCCACATCCTCCCCCTTGAGTGATGCAGGGGGGATGGGCAATGGGGACTATGGTCAGTTCATCGAATGTTGTCTCTGCCTCTCCTTCCTCCTCGGGGTTAGGACTCCCCACACTCTTCTGCTCCAGCAGATCTTCATAAACTTCTCCAACAGCCTTCCTCTAGGCTGCAGTTCTTTATGAACTGCTCCAGTGTGGGTCTCCCACGGGGTCACAAGTCCTGCTAGGAACTTGGTCCAGTGTGGGTTCCTCTCTCCACAGGGCCACAGGTCCTGCCAGGAGCCTCCTCCAGCACAGGCTTCCCACAGGGTCACAGCCTCCTTCAGGCACATCCACCTGCTCCGGTGTGGAGTCCTCCCCGGGCTGCAGGTGTATCTCTGCTCCCCCGTTACCTCCATGGCTGCAGGGGCACAGCTGCCTCACCATGGGCTGCACCACAGGCTGCAGGGGAATCTCTGCTCCAGCACCTGGAGCACTCCTCCCCTCCTTCTGCACTGACCTTGGTGTCTGCAGGGCTGCTTCTCTCACATATTCTCGCTCCTGTCTCCTCTGGCTGCAATTTCATGTTGCACAGTTTTTTTTTCTCCTTTTTAACTATGTGATCCCAGAGGCACTAGCCACTGTTGCTGATGGGGTCAACATTGGCCAGAGGTGGGTCTGTCTTGGAGCCAGCTGGCATTGGTTTTTTCAGATATAGGGCAAGATTCTAGCAGCTTCTCACATAAGCCACCATTGTAGGGTCCCTGCTACAGAAACTTTGCCATGCAAACCCAATACATGGTATGAGGTGCCTCGTGTGATGGAAGACAACACTGAACTCATAAGTTACGATTTATAATTATTTTATTTATTACCACCCTAGGTGTTTTTTTTATAATATATCAAGTGACATCTTTATCAGCTGCCAAGTGTGTCCATGCTATGCTGCGTTGAGCTATCCTATTTAATCCCTGACAGGAGAATGAAGGGTGGAATTTGAAACGTACAAGTTGTTTTTTGTGAGGACACCAGATCTGAAGTATCTTTGCAAAGAAATTGATTGACAGAGTTTTATGAAAGCAAACGAAAACAAATGAAGTTGTCCTAACTGCTGTTTTATAGAATTTAAAGTCTCAGGATATGTGCCTTATTGGAAGGGTATGCAAAATGGAAAGAGAAAGAAACAGCTTTGTTTTGAGGTGCTGATAAGCATTCCAAACTTTAAAAATAAAACAGCACTTGAAATTCACTAGTAAACTCACTGACAGTGATTGTTAAGTCCAAGATGGTAAGCATAATGTAGTCTCAGCAGAAAGCTTACTATGTAAGTAGGCTATTGCACAGTATGCCATTTTCAGTGTCAAAATTATCTTGAGCTATAGCTCTGTTTGAAGGGTAGCACTACAAAAAAAACATGGTATGCAGATACCTTAGCTCAACTGCCAAGAAATTATTATTTTTTCCTAATGTATTTAGTTGTACCATTACTTTATAACTTTATGTTCTTTAATATGATATGTTGACATTTAAATTACCCTGATTATGCAGGAATTGGAAGCCTTCTCTTATTCATCTCTTATTCTTATTGGTGAAGGTTGATTTAGACGTTGTTTAGTGTTTCTTAACTTAAAATCTGGATAATTGCAGTTCAGAGTAGGTGTTTGCTCTTTGTGTATGAAGCTCGATTACATAAAGGCTACTATAAGTATTTTGCATTCCCTTAATGGAGAGCAAAGGAATGTGAAGGGGAAATGATGACTTAAGGTGGTCTGAATTTTTTTAATTCAGCCAGCTGCCTGCAGAACTGTAATTCAGTCAATATCTTTTTGCTTTGTTTTAGGTTCTCTTGAACATATACCTATCTTCCAAAATCACAGGTTAGGGAAGGACTTCAAAATGCGTCAGGTCTGATATGACTAATTGTAGGAAGTTTTTGGTGAACAGAATCTTAGGCGGTCTGCAGAACAGCTAGGAGCCCATTTTGGATGGGGGAAATAGTTTCATTTTCTCCTTTGGGCACCAGCAAAAGATAAAGTTTCAGCACAGACTGACATAATTTTGTGGGCGGATGCCTGTGTACATGTTTATATGCATTTCTAGGTAGTATAGAGCTAAATTATGCATAGTGGAAATATCCCTTTTTTGTCTAATGAAAGTTTTATGTATCTTAACTCCTCTTTCTCATAAGCTATTTTTACAGAAGCCTCTGACTGTTTAACCAGATGTAACTTTGCAGTCATAGCATTTTTCACTGAGTGGACAGGTGGAAAACAGAAGCTGCTTCTCACTGGTTAGAAGTTGTATTTTCCTGTATTGTTCTTGTATGTTTCTCAGACCACCTTAAATCAACCTCTTGTTTTGATTTGAAATCAAATCTTGTTTTCTCATCTACCGGTTTTGTCTAGCCGTTACACTGTTGTATTATAAATGCATTATATTATTTAGCAAGGCTATAGGATAATGGCCCCACTTCTCTACTTGCCTTCCGCACCCTGGAGGCCTGTCAGTTCACAGAGACAAGTGTCCAGTGTTTGTATTTCACATGGCCTGCAGCGTTTCTGCACTGTGCAGTCCAGCTGAGCTTGAACACAAAGTGCGCTGTTGCTCCTTGGTTAGGGAGATGCACTAAATGACTTTCAGACAGTTGTCTTGTCCTTTAGCGCTGTGAACGTGTTTGCCTGTGAAGAGCACACAGAAAGTGAGTCAGTGGGACCCAGATGAAAGTAAAGCACCTTGACAGCACAGTGGTAGTTCCGTAGTGATCTGGCCTGCTGCAAGGACTTTCACATACCCCAGGAACAGAGCTGTATACATCAGTTGCCAAGTTAGTGAAACAGATGTTTTATTTATTTTTTAAAAAATCTGTAACTGTAATTCATATTTTAAACCAGACCATGACAGCAAGTGTATGAATGACCTCAAACAAATGGTATGATCAACATTTAGGTGATGTTAGGTTAATTTCCAGGGTTAGACTGGAGCTAATGCTGTTGTTGGGCACAAGACTGGCAACTAATTTGAGGGAGAGAAACGTTAGGAATTCAAGGTTTATGACCAATGCAGTTGTAGTTTTGGAGTTGTTTTTCTGGTCTGGGGCTCCTGTTGCATTAATCAACTTTGCTGCCATTTTCTGAGTAATGTGTATAGGGAAAAGGTGCAAAGGTAGTGAAAACGCATAGCAGGCAACCAGTGATTTCTCCTACCAAAGATTTAACTGGTTGCTCCTAACAAGCTTATTTAAGGCTGGGATTACAGGCTTAGCAAAAACATGAATGCATAGCTAAATATATAAATAAACTGTACAGTGTTTGTAACTGTGATACTGCCACTAGCATTACAGCAGTGTCCCAGGCAGAAAGGGTTGTAAATTCCCCATTATACTAAATGGAAGGAAAAGTCTTCAGTGCTGACAGTGATTACCCTTATGTACACTTGCTTCAGTCCTTTCTCCTTTAAGAGAAAGAGGGAAAAGAAGAAAAAAATACTTACTCAGCAATTTGTTGTTTGTTATCTGGATGTTATAGTTGTTGTTCTCATTCTTGCCTAGTGAGCTTTTCTCCCCAGTATTCAGAAAAGATGACTTATCACACATCTGATGCCTACCTCAGTAAACTCCTAATTATCTTCAGTTATTGATTTTCTGTTCCAGGCACTGAAATCTGTTTGACTGAGATAATTCACTTTCTGCCATGGACCTGGAAGTGCATCCCTGCTCATCTGCCATGGGCTCCAGACTGGAATATTTGCTGCCACTGTGGCTCCCTCAGTGCAAGAGTACAGTGCACTCTGGCTGTATTTTCTCCCTGAAAAGGGTGAAGGAGAGTAGAAAGCTAACTCATCTCTGGGGATTGGTAACCTGAGATGCCATGGTTTCTGATCAGCAAGTGTATAGATGTGAAGCAGAGATTTAGGTGTCTGTAGTTATCATTCTTTGTCTTTGTACTATAAAAAGCAAGATGACCAGAAATAATAATGATGAATGGTCTGTCATTGCCTTGGCAGTCACTTTTTCTCTGCAAGACTGGAAGGGAAAAGACACAGCACTAGTCGCCAATTAGACTGACACATGGTTAAAAACACCTACTGCCAATAACATACTATGACCCACTCTGTTTTCCTTGGCAGCCTTTTTTCATATTTTTAATTTCCTGGGCTGTGGTCAATGCTGGAAAACCCTTAGGGCAACAAGACAATAGTGGACCATTGACTGAGGGGATAATGGCTGTTTCAGCTAGCCAGTAAACTGTGGACCCCCGCACTATCAGTGTTGCATCTCCCGTTGCTGTGGTGCTCCAGTAAAGTTCCCCAAACAGTTTTGGCCTGACTGATCTGTATAATCCGTCCAGAAGCTCTTGGTATGGAGATTTATGTTTGAAAGCTATACATATGAGCCAGTGCTTAGCCCTCAGCCCCCTTACTCCCTCTGCATTTGTCAAGTTCCATTGCCATGGAAGCCAGAGTCACTGTGACATTCACTGGAGTTCCTGTTTTCTAGTACATTATACTTTTTCTTAAACCTGATTTTCTTCTGATTCTTAAGCGTAAGGGTGAATACTCAGAAACGGAGCAAGTCAGTTATTATCTAACTCGAATTACTGAACAGCCATCGTTGACATTCAAAACTGATCCACTTTTTCATAATTCTTTTGCCTGAGATTGAAGGTTAAAAATTGCCTTTGTTATCCATTTTAATTAATCATTTAACTGCTCTGAATAAGTTTCTTCTCTTTTGTCATAAAGAATCGTCTGACTTCAGTTCAGACATTTATTTGTCAGCTAATCATTATGCCTCATCTTCAGAAACATTAAGAACAGTCACAAATGGAAGTCTGAGGAGGCTATAGAAAGATGAGGGAGTGGAGTGTATTTATGTTTTCCCTGCCGAGCATAAAACTGGAAAGTCAGCTCTTTAAATAAAGCACCCTCTTTGCAATGGTGATGTGTTCAGCAGCAGCACAGGAAAGGTGCAAGTGAAAATGTACCAGATGGTAGTAGTTGCTGCATACTGAATTCTGACTTTACTTTGTTGTATGCATATGTATTCGCAGGTCATTCTATCATTTTATAAATAAGGGAGGAAATTGCTTATGTTTCCCTACATAACACACTAAGATCATGGTACAGTCATTACATCATCCAACTTTCTGAGTGCAAAGTACTTTATAAAAACAAATGTGCCCATGGGAGACTCACACTTTACATAGACTGTTTTAAAGAGTTTTCCAGTTGCTTTTATAGAAACATCATTATTTTTATTTTTTTTTTAAGAAAACTGCAATTCATTAAAAAAATACAAGACAAGCATAGGAAATGAAGGTAGGAGGAGAATACTTAGTTCTCACTATTAAGGATAAGACATGCATGTGATTACATAAAGTGGATAGGATGCTAATGATTTATCATGCATGCCGTGCTAGGAAGGTGGTACAGATTCATGAATCTGATATGCAGGTAAGATGTATGGACTAAAATAGTATCTGTCATCTCTGTACTTTACTCTCTTATTACAATTAATGCTTGTAATTATGGCTCCAGAGAACTTATCCCTGCTGAGTGTTCTTGCCAACCTGAAGCACCCAAACAATGGCCCAGAGGAGCCCTGACCAGGGGCCATTGTTGATGCTGGAGAGGAAAGTGGAATAAAGCCTGGGGACTTGATGTTCCACATGCCTGAATTTCTTCCCATCCAGGTCTGCTTAGGCACTTGCATGGTGCACTAGGGGAGTGGGCAAAGCTCTGCTGCACATCACATACTCGCCCCTCTTTCTGCTTCACACTCCCAGCTCTGCCCTGAGATGCTCCCCTCCCATGCCACTTGCAGCTTGCAGGGAAGCAGAGAGGAAAACAAGAAGGACGCCTCCCTACAACTTCTCCATCTTGGAGCACTCAAAACTGGTGTTTGCACAGTGGGCACAAGGAGGACCCCTAACAAGAATGAGCCTGACCCCATCTTTGCTGCTTAGTGCAAGGTGTCAGTTGGCAAAGGGGTTGACCTGCCTTCTCAGGCTGGCTTTTCATCTAGCAAAGTCTCAGCTGGGTTCACAGCATGAAGCTCCAATGCAATGGCATGTGTTGTAGTCTGTTGCTTGAAGCATTGCATTGATGTGTAGCAGCCCTCCATGTGCCTGAGGTGCTGGCTGCCCTCCTGCAGAAGCCCAGGCTGTGGCCATTGCTGGGGAAGTTGACTCTGCAGAGGTGTGAGGCAGGACAGCATTACTAGTTATAAGCTCTGGGGCAGCATGAAGAATTTTAAGTAACAGTGTGGTAGTGAGGGCTTTCACTCTGCTCCACAATGTCTCAAATCAGGGCTAAAGTCCTGATGATAGAATTAAGTCTTGCTGGGGACATTAAGAGCAACAAGAAAAGCTTCTATAGGTACATTGGTGACAAAAAGAAGACTAAGGAAAATGTGGGCCCATCTCCGACCTGGTTACCTAGGTTATGGAAAAGGCTGAAGTACTCAATGACTTCTTTCGCTCAGCCTTCACTGGCAAGTGCTCAAACCACACTGCCCAAGTCACGGAAGGCAAAGGCAGGAACTGGAGAATGAAGAACCACCCACTGTAGGAGAAGATCAGGTGCAAGATCACTGGAGGAACCAGAAGGTGCACAAGTCCATGGGACTTGGTGAGATGCATTCGCGTGTCCAGAGGTAACTGGCAGATGAAGTCACTAAGCCACTATTTGTCACATTTGAGAAGTCACGGCAGTCTGGTGAAGTTCCTACTGACTGGAAAAGGGGAAACATAACCCCCATTTTTAAAAAGGAAGACCCAGGGAACTACAGGCTGGTTGGTCTCAACTCTGTGCCTGGCAAGATCATGGAGCAGATCCTCTTGGTAAATATGCAAAGGCACATGGAAAATAAGGAGGTGATTGTTGACAGCCAACATGGCTTTACCAAGGGCAAATCATGCCTGACAAATTTGTTGACTTTCAATGTTGGGGTTACAGCACTGGTGGATAAGGGAACTGACATCACCTACCTGGACTTGTGCAAAGCCTTTGACACTGTCCCACACATCATCCTTATCTCTAAATTGGAGAGACATGGATTTTGCAGATGGGCCACTCGGTGGATAAGGAGCTGGCTGGATGGTTGCACTCAAAGGGTTGTGGTCAATGGCATAATGTCCAAATGGAGACCGGTGATGAGTGGTGTTCCGCAGGGATTGATTTTCAGACCGGTGTTGTTTAACGTATTTGTTGATGACATGGACAATGGGACTGAGTGCACCCTCAGCAGGGTTACGGATGACACCATGCTCTATGGTGCAGTCAACACACTGGAGGGAAGGGATGCTACCCAGAGCAACCCTGATGGGCTTGAGAGGTGGGCCTGTGCAAAACAAAGTTCAGCTAGGCCAAGTGCACCAAGTGCAAGGTTCTGCACGTGGGTCAGGGCAATCCCATATAGAAATAAAGGTTGGGTGGAGAATAGATTGAGAGTAGCCCTGAAGAGAAGGAATTGGGGATGTTTGTTGATGAGAAGCTAAACATGACCCAGCAATGTGTGCTTGCAGCCCAGAAAGCCAGCCATGTCCTGGGCTGCATCAGAACAAGCATAATCAGCAGGTTGAAGGAGGTCATTCTCCCCCTCTGCTCTGTTCTTGTGAGACCCTACCTGGATTACTGCATTCAGCGCTGGCATCCTCAGGAGAGGAAAGATGTGCACCTGTTGGAGCAGGTGCAGAAGAGGGCCATGAAGATGGTCAGAGGGCTAGAACACCTCCCCTGTGAGGAAAGGCTGAGAGAGTTGGGGTTGTTCAGCCTGGAGAAGAGAAGGCTCTGGGGACACCTTATAGCATCCAGTACCTGAAGGGGACCTGCAGGAGAGATGGGGAGGAACTTTTTATCAAGGAGTATAGTGATAAGACAAGAGGTGATGGATTTAAACTGGAAGAGGGGAGGTTTACACTAGACATTAGGAAGAAATTTTTCACTATGAGGGTGGTGAGACACTGGAACATGTTGCCCAGGGAAGTTGTGGATGCCCCATCCCTGGAGGTATTCAAGGCCAGGCTGGTTGAGGCTTCGAGCAACCTGGTCTAGTGGGAGGTGTTCCTGCCCATAGCAGGGGGTTGGAACTAAATGATCATTAAAGTCTCTTGCAGTCCAAACCATTCTATGATTTTATAATTCTATGAAATGCAGTGGAGCACATTTGAAGTGTTTGTTCACTAATGCCATAGGATGAGGAATAAAAAAACAGGAACTGGAAGCATTGTCTCAGTCCCAGAGTTATGACAACATTGGTGAGATTTGGTGACAAGTGAGATTTGGTGGGAAAAATCCTGTGATGGACAGTTATAGGCTGTTCAGGAGAGACAGGCAGGGCACACGAGGTAATGCTGTGTGTAAAGGATGGGTTGGACTGCACAGCACTTGCAGTTGAGGCTGACATGGTTGAGAGCCTCTGAGTAAGGATTAGTGGAAAGATTAATAAAGCAGACGTTGTTGTGGGAGTCTACTATAGATCACCCAGCCAGGAATGACACTGATCTATTAGTCTATAAGGAATTACTTCCCTCCCCTGCTCCCTCACCCCTCAAATCAGTTGCCTTTTCCCTTATTGGTTACTTTAATGTTTCGGAGGTCAAGCAAGTGTGGAAGAAGGCTGGCTTGGCTGAACAGGGATCTCCTTCTGGATACTGAGGCAGAAAGTGTATGGACTTTGAAAGCAGGGTCAGGCTACACAGGAGTACTACTGAGTTGCTGTTCACTCCTGCAGTGAGAAAATTGGTACAGCTGAAGCTCAGCTGGAGTTGAAACAGGCAAGTAGTGTGGTGGATAAAAAAAGAAAAATAAAAGCTTTTTAAAAACTGTTAATAACAAAAGGAGGACTAGAAAAAAAATGTTCCGTTACTTGATGAGGTTGGTTGTTACCTAACAAATAGAGGTGAAGATAAGGCAGAGACGTTTCATGACACCTTTGCCTCTGGTTTTGTTGTGGTTTTTTGTGGTGGGTTTTTTTGGTAGCATGGGAGGGGCTATAGTGATGGCTCCTGTAAGTAACTGCTGGAAGCGTCCCCAGCTCCAGGGCGGACCCAGCCCGGGCCAAGGCCAAGCCCATCAGCGCCTCTGCCAATGACATATTGAAGAGGGGGAACAGCGTGTGGAGCAGGGGCACAGCCGCACCCGGCCCCTCCGTCCAGCTCCTGCCCAGCCTCAGCTGCACCCGATCCCTCACCGCAGCCCCAGCCTCTGCAGCAGCCCTGGCCCAGCCGAACCAGTGCAGCCCCCACCCAAGGGTCAGGAGTTTTTCAGGAGCCAGAGAAAAACCTGTGGCAGAGACAGGAGCGGGATGTGAGAGAGACAACTACACAGACACGACAGTCAGTGAGGAGAAAGGAGAGGGAGGAGGTGCCAGAGCAGAGATTCCCCTGCAGCCCGTGAAGGATCCCACGCTGGAGCAGGTGGCTGTGCCCAAAGGAGGCCGTGATTCCATGGAAGGGACCCATGCTGGAGCAGTTAGTGGAGAACTGCAGCCTGTGGGAAGGGCTCAGGCTGAAGTAGTTTGTGAAGGACCCTCCTGTGAGAGGAACCCCTTGCTGGAGCAGGGGAGAGTGTGAGGAGCCCTCCCCTGAGGCGGAAGGAGCAGCAGAGACAACATGGTCTGGCTGCAACTCCCATTCCCTTCGCCCTGCACTGCTGGGGGGAGGGGGTAGAGAAATTTGGAACAAAGCCTTTGGAACTGGAAGCAGGGGGCTGGGGAGAGGTGCCCTATTTAGATGTGGTTATCTTTCTCATTATCTTTCTCCGGTTTTGATTGTTAACACATTAAATTGGTTTTGTATTTTCCCAGGTCGTGTCAGTTTCTTGCCTGTGACCATAAGTGGTGAGTGATCCCTCCCTGTCATTGCCTCAGCCCATGAGGTTTTTTATCCTTTGTTCTCCCAATTCTCCTCGCCATCCCACCAGAGGGAGGAGGAAGTGACCAGCTGTATGTGGTGTTGCTGGGTAGCCTTAAAACCATGACAGGCTCTGACACCAATGATGGGCCCTGGAACCTCTGAAGCCTTGGGTTGGAGGACCATGACTAGGGGAGTGATAGACTACCAGTTGTCTTTGAATTTGTACAGGACTTGCTGCTGTAACTGAATACATGTAAATTGATGGGGCCCAATGGGATTCGTCCCAGGGTACTGAAAGTGTTGGCTGATGTTATTGCAAGACCTGTCTCAGTTGTCAATATTCTTGGGAAACTGGAGAGGTCCCAGTCAAATGGAAGCTAACAAATGTTCAAGAGCAGCCAGAATTAAGACCCTCATGACTATACACCTGCCAGTCTCACTTCAGTGCCTGGTAAAATTATGAAGAAGAGTATTCTGGGAGTTACTAAAAGACACCTGAAAGACAATGAAGTCATCAGTCAAAGCCAACACAGGTTCCTGAAGTGAGAGTCATGCTGTACTAACTTAATATCCTTTGATGACAAGGTTACCTGCCTAGTGGACAAAGGGAAGGTAGTGAATGTGGGTTTTCTTGATTTTAGCAAAGATTTTTATATTGTCTCTCACCATATCCTACTGGGCAAAATGTCCAGCATACAGCTGGACATGTACACAATTTGGTGGGTGAGCAACCGGCTGAAGGGTGGGACTCAAAAAGTTGTAGTCTTTAGGGTAATATCTAGCTGGTGGCCTATCACTACTGGTGTTCTGCTGGGCTCAATTTTAGGGTCAGTTCTCTTCAATGTTTTTCTTAATTACCTAGACACAGGAGGTGAATGCACATTAAGTAAGTTTGCCAAGAAACTAAACTAGGAGAAATAATTCATTGCCTCGAGGGTAGAGAGGCCTTACAGATTGATCTGGATAGATTAGAGCGCTAGGCAATCCCCAGCTTTAGCAAGGACCAGTGCCAGATTCTCCAGCTGGTAATCCCGAATGTACATATAGATTGGGGAATAAGAGATTGAAGCCTTGGAAAGGGATCTGGGGGTTTTGGTTGATGGTTATCTCAATGTGAGTCAACAATGTGTCCTGGAAGCCAAAAGGGCCAAAAGCATTCTCGGGTGCATTAAGAACAGTATAGCTAACCAGTCAAAAGAAGTGATTGTCCCACTATACTCAACATTGCTGAGGTGTCACTTTGAGGACTGTGTGCAGTTTTGGGGTCCACAATATAAGAAGGATACAAAAATACTAGAATGTGTCCAAACGACAAAAGTTGGTGAATAAAGTTGGTGAAAGGACTAAAGGGCATGACTTATGAGAAGCAGCTGAGGAGACTACGTTTCTTTATCTTGAAGCAGAGGTGACTGATGAATGACCTCATTGATGTCTACAACTTCCCCAGAAGGGGGAGCAGAAAGGGAGATGCTGGTGTCTTCTCTCTGGTGTCCAGTGACAGTTTGAAAAGGAATTGCTTAAAGCATTATGGGAAGTTCAGATTGCATATCAGGAAAAAGTTCTTCACTGAGAGGGTGGTCAAGCACTGGAACAAGCTCTCCAGAGAAGTGGCCATGTCCCCAAGGCATGTTGGTGTTCAAGAAGTGGTTGGACAATGCTCTTAGAGATATGGTTTAACTTTTAGGTTGCCCCGTGTGGAGTCAGGAGTTGGATTCAATGATCCTTGTGGGTCCCTTCCATCTCAGGATATTATATAAGTACCTCAACTCCACTGCCTAGTTTGCAATTGAGATTTGTGGACACAAAAAATAGAGTTTCCTTTTCTGCTTGCAACTGTGTGACAAAAAAATGCCTTACTTCTGTTGTTCTTGAGGTCCCTCAACTCCAGGATTACATTCTTATTCTCTAGGGTTATGCATTCTTATTGAGCCATTCTTTTCAGTTTGCAGGCCAAGTTTTGAAATGTTAGTATGCCAGTTATTTCTGTTCCTCTGTGGCACAACACTAGTACACAAGTGGCTCAACTGTGCTCAAAATCACTAAAATAAAAGTCTTAATCCTTAAAACTGGTTTCTGATTAGAGATTGGCACTGAAACTGTAATTCCTCATGCTTTCTGATGTTTTGTTTGCCAACTCTGCAGCAAAAAAATAACCTTCATCAGCTCACGGGTAGAATGTGGTTTTTGGTGTTTTGACGAGTTTGTGTGTGTGTGTTCACATATCCTTGTGCATGTGGACACAGCATATTCAGCTTTGCACTTTTAGATGTCACATTAGGAATCAATTGTATGCAAGATTCTGATTGAAAGTGAGACACTTTTATTTTTTTTTAATTGACAAAAAGGTATTTGCTTTCAAGATACAGACTGAGATTTGGGCTAGGACACTTGACGTCATTTTAGATGGAAAGAGATCTGTAGTAATAGGGGCACCAGAATAAGACTTACCAGTTCTGGAAAATATGCTTGTTGAATATAGTGAGGCAAATCAGGCCTGGATGAAGTTCAGTGTGCCTTGAGGAGCACTGTAGCTGTAATACGTCTCCTACATTATGTATCTTGTAGTAGACTTTGTCTGTGAAAGGTCTCTGTGGGAGACACAGTCTTCTAAACAGTCTTTTTAGCCTCTCTCTACACTAAGAATCTGATGATTTATGACGAATTTTTAACATACTCATTCTAAACAGTTGTCTATTCAATCATTGTACTCTTAATTAAGGCTATTAACCAGTGATTTGAGTGTTAAGAGAAATTGAGCAATATGAGTAAAAGACCTTTAGGTACTGAGCTGTTTTCATTTATCAGTGCATTTGAACAGAGATTCTTATTTGTTCCACATTCTTGAACATAACAATAAGTACTTTAAAAATAGAACTGACCTCTTTTTTTGTTTGTTTGTTTTTTTCCCTAAAAATTGAGGAGAACTGACAGGTATCTGGTGATATTGACAGGGACTGGTAACTCTGTTACTTGTGATGTGTTCAGGATCAGACACTATAGCTTCAGCTGACTTGTTTGGCCAGGTCAGGAGCATGTGTGTTCTTTCATTTCTTGTACTAGTTTTCCAGACTAGAAAGTACAACTGTAGAAAGTTGTCAGACATCATGTTACAGCTTTATATCATGTCTTGCCCACATTGCAAAAGCACGCCAGGGCACAGCTGACTTGAACCATGCCAGACACAGATTCATGTCAGCTCTATTGGAACTGTTGTGCTGACAGGTGCTGAGCAACACAAGTATGAAAACTGTGGAAGAAGTGGTTTTTCCCTTTTTGTCTTTTATTTCATTAGCTAATTTGATTCAGAGAAAGAACTTGAGAGTACAAGTTTTACATAAATTGTTTGAGGTGGTTGATACACATCTTTTTTTAATTTTATTTATTTCTTTTATGTATGTGTTTGGAAATGTAACTTTTCGTCCAATTTGTTGTTTGATATAATGGTCTGATTTTACTCCCAAATCCAGGGAGTTTAGAATGGATCAGAGTGGCTCACTGAGAGAAGAGACTTCATCAAGAGAAAATAATTCTGAACCTGTTCTTCATCTGTTGAGATGCTTCTATTGCAGTTTGCACGGTCTCTAGGCGCAGTCTGAAAGGGATGATCTTACATGCTCGTATTTGGTATCTGTTTAGCTTGGGCAAGCACTTACAGGCTGGGGTCCACCTAGAACTGTGAAAAATGTGGTGAATCGTTATTGGGTAGGACTGAATAGAAAAGTTTTACTCATGCAAGATCCTTTAAGTCTTAATTCAGTGATGTTCTTCGTTATCCAACAGAATAAATTACCAAGTTTTGTTTCCTGTTTGTATTAAAATTTAATGTAAAAGTATAGTTTCTTATTACAAAATGACTTCCTTCCTTACATGTCAGAAGCTGCTGACGATGAAACAGAAAAAAATACACCTCTATCCCCTAGTCTAAGAATTGTTGTGTGCTTATCTCTGACTTGCCTAACTTTTATGGTAATTGAGCCTTGGTTTGTTTGATACTTTTAACAGGTTGTCACAGTTAAGTGTAAGTAACTGTGTACAACATAAGCCTAGAGGAAGTTTCTGTTGCAAATTTTGCTGAGATTTTTGAAGCTTGCTGGTCAAGCCCAGGATTTTTCTGAACATTGCTGTTTTTGTGAGAGTTTAATAATTTCCAAAATTTTATTATTTCAATGAGTGTACTAATCCGTCTTTTCATACTCTGGTAAATATAAAACTTGCAAGTCTTATTGCTTAAATTACATCTGTCAAATTATCAAGTCATACAAGTCTGGACGCGCAGACATTTTATGCATATCCAATTGACAATCTGCCAGCCTAGCTATCATGAGCTTTTAACACTGTAGTGTACTTCTGTACAGAAAGGAAATTTAATACACAGAGCCTAACATTCTTTACAATTTATTGCATTTGGTACACTCTCTGTGTGTGTTTGTGTGTGTGTGTGTGTATAATATGTATGTACTTTTTACCTTCCTGAGGGAATTAGGATTTAAAAGATTGCTTTGCTACATATTACAGGAAAACACGCATCATTCTCGTGTGAGGAAACCTTTTACCTTCAAAGGCTTTATTAATCACAGATATGTCTCAGCAGTTTGAAAACTGAAGGATTTATGGAAGTAATTCTTTAAGAGTGGTTGGAAATGACTACCACATGTTTATCTGAAATAACCTGGTGTTTCCCTGGTTTTGTTTGCTTACAAGTTTAATGGACTTGTTTGCAGAAAGTCTTTGGATCTGCTGTGCCAAAAATATTTCAGCCCTTATTCATGTGAAAAATTCTTGTTGAGGTGATTAGAGTTTGAGAATAATAACTGTTTGTGGGAGCAGAGGTTGTCACATCATGTCTTATCTGATCTGGGCTGCAACATTTTTTTTCCCTTCCAGCAATGTGTTCTGTTGGAAGATCAAACAAAGCCATGCAAATGACGGTAACACACTGTAAAGAAGAGTATGTCTCAATATTTCTACCGTCTTCTATCATGTGCCAGAGAGACAGCTGTTTTCTTCCCTACTATGAAGACATAGATGCATATTAAACTGCAGTTTCTGGCTGCCTTTCAGAACAATAAGAAGCTACACACCTGTCAGCTCTTGGCAAGCAGGAATACTAAAATTACTAACTTTGTTTCCACAGCATTCTCTCACTGACAAACACACCATTGGCTTCATTTTTCTCTCCATCACTTCTCAAAAGGCTTAGATTTCTCTCTAGAGGCACAGAAGAATTAAGCAGTTTTACTACCGCTTCTCATAAAACGCTTACTTTTTAGAAAGGGTACATTTTCATGCTAGGCTTGTTTTATTACTACTTTTCTTCTGGAACATTTTTTTTTCCAGCCAGTGTTTTGCATTTGTAAGCCTTTGTGCTATACGGCACCCTGCTTTCCTAAGGCAGTCCAAAAACCCTGCAAGGTAATGGCTCATTTAGTGATCAATTTGTCAAATAACATTCACAGATGTTTTTCTGGTAGTACAGTGCAGGTAATACCCATGTGAGTGATTCCTTCTCATAAGAGGCTAGGTATAGGATTTGTTTTGTAGTGTCTTGCTGAGTTCTCCAACAGCCAAGTTTCCCTCTTGTCTGTCAAGATTTTAATCATGGCATTCAGTTTTAAAAATGAGATGTAAATGAGCATAGAAGAAATTTTCTGTCCTTAAGGACAGATCCTTAAGGAGATGCAGTAGATGCCTAGGGTTGACCAAAGGGCTAATTTTCAGTCTTGGTTCTGCATCTCTAGCTTTAGTGGTTTTAGCTAAATCATCAGTTATAAGAAAGCCGTTAGTTTTGGTTTGGGGTTTTTTTGGGGAGGGGGAGGCTTGGTTTTTTGTTGTTTTTTTGGGGGTTTTTTTCACTTGGTATATTAACAATAAAACCAAAGTGAAGAAGAAGATGGTTCAAGACACTTTGCAAAATGACTGAAAACTTTCCTCATTTCATTCCTGCCCCCACTTCCTCTATCTTCCCATTTCTTAGAGCTCGGTCCCACTGCCCTCCAAGTTAAAAGCACAAACCAGAAATTCCTCAGAAAGTCTTTTACAAGGAATGTTGAAAACTTTGAAGACATTAATATGAAATGATCTGTCGAAGATCCAGAAGAATGGAATCTAACTGAACTTTAACTACTTTATCCTACTTAAGCCGGAACAGAACTGCTGAGCCAAGCAGTTTAAGATTCCCACAGCTGCACTAGCAATGTTTTCATTCATGGTACTAAATTGTTTCCATTAGCCTGAAAAGGGTTATAAAATCTACAATCAATTTAGTTTCTGGGGCATTGTGTTTTGAATACTGTTTAATAGGGTGTGACAAAAACACATAATTTCTCCACATGTTCTTACATTGCAAGCAGATTTTGCTTGGTACTAGGCAGTGCACCAAATGTTCTGGACAGAGAAATGTTCAGCAAAGAAAGCACTGGAACTGGAAATGAAGAAACAATATCAGACAGCTAGAATGCCCAGGGCATGACAAGAATCTTAAGTGCAAGAGATGAGCACAAAGGAATAATAGGGATTTTTATCATTCATTTGCTCATCAGGTCCACTTTTGCTATGGATAGAAATCATTAGATTTGTTAAATGTAGGGAAAAATAATAGATTCAAAAACTGGAAACATGAGTGGACCCAATTGGACAGGAATATATTTAATATGAATATTAATAACCAGAGATGGCTGAATAGGGTGAACAGCCGTGGGCAGAGGAGGAGGATTCTTGCTTTCTTCCAATGAACTTAATGACTTGGATCACTTTCTCAGCCTAACACACCCACAGCATTTTTGTTACATGAATAACCACATTTATTGTAATACGACTTCTTGATATGGGAGGACAGATTGATTTATTTACCTTTACTAGTGCTCCTAGTCTGTTTATGTACCATATCTCCTTTACAGCTCAAGTACTTCAGCTTGTGTTGTGTATTCACTGTGTATCTTAAGTCCATTTATTGCATGGGAAAATGAGACTGTTTAATCAGGAATTGTGAGTAAACATGTTCAAACAAGTTATATGATAAGGCATTTCTCCATGGTGATGTGGGAAAAACCACATTGTCCCATGACAGCATGCGTGTAACAGTGTATTTTGGTGGTTCTGTAATTGTAAAATCATGTGCTGAGGTATGCTGTAAAATATGTGATTGCTGATGAACTTAATGCTATTTCTGACACTGGATAAGCTTAACTGTCTTTCCTATATGTTTTATTGTCTCTTAATTTACACTTAACACTTTTTCAGCGGAAACAAAAGAAATCGGACAAATTCCACTTTGAGTCTAGAAATATATTACAATGGTAGCAAGCCAGATCCTTGCCAAGCAGTGCTGTAGGATAAGGAATGAAGCAATGATAAGGACAAAAATGGATTGTGTCGGTCATAGTGCGGTAATTTCAAGATGTGCTTTTTTTACCTGTTTTTTTCTTGTGAGTATTCTTAATGGGTCCTTTAGATATCCTAGAAATTATGTGAGAACTTTTCCAAGTTGAATTTTTAAGCAGAGAAAATTAGCTTTTAAAGGAATATGTCATAGACATTTCTAAGCTGCTTCTGACTAGCATGTGTTGCGGTTATTTAAGTGCTATATGACAACAGGTGATATCAATAGTATTTTGTAAGATGATGATAATAAAAGCCTAATATACTTTACCTGATGTGTAAAAGTAGCAAGGATTAAACCTGAGAATCGCTTCCTAATCTTTTTGTGCAACGACATTTAAGATGTCAAAACATTGGTTCCAATGTTCAGCTCAGTGGCCTAAATGAAACTAGCTGTTGTAAAGAAGAGAGACATTATAGAAAAAACAGAACTTGAGAAAGATTAGAGAGACTATGTAAACCATCCTGTTTACCCAAAGCTGAACTAAGTGTCCATTCCACCTAAGGGCGTTTCCTTTACCTGTTCTTACACATTTCCAGCAGTAGAAACCTAGCAACCTTCGCCATTTATTTCAGTAATTTTTTGCCTTTTCCATTTGAGTAGTTTTCTTCATACCTAACCTAATCTCCCCTCTAACAATGGGAGATCTAACTCTAAAGAGTACCATTTAACTCTACACTTTGCCTCAAACTTGGCAAATACGGAGAACAGTTCTTTCCCTTCCTTGTGGTTGTGTTTTATAAAAGAGAATTACAACAAATCTCTTTCATTTTTTTCCTCTCACCACACTCATCCACATTGTTTTTGTTCCTTGATCATGTTTTAGAATTGTAGAATCATAGAATTGTTTAGGTTGGAAAAGACCTGTAAGATCATCGAGTCCAACCGTTAACCTAACACTGCCAAGTCCACCACTAAACCATGTCCCGAAGTGCCACATCCACAATCCAGGGATGGTGACTCAACTGCTTCCCTGGGCAGCCTGTTCCAGTGCTTCATAACAAGTTCAGTGAAGAAATTTTTTCCAATATCCAGTCTAAACCTCCCCTGGTGCAACTTGAGGCCATTTCCTCTCATCCTATCACTTATTACTTATGAAAAGAGACTGACACCTGCCTCCCTATAACCTCCTTTCAGATAGATGTGGAGAGCAATAAGTCTCCCCTCAGCCTCCTCTTCTCCAGACTAAAGAACCCCAGTTCCCTCAGCCCCTCCCCATAAGACCTGTGCTTTAGAACCTTCACCAGCTTTGTTCTTTTTTTTTGGACATGCTCCAGTACCTAAACGTCTTCCTTGTCGTCATGGGCCCAAAACTGGACACAGTATTTGAGGTGCAGCCTGACCAGTGCCACGTACAGGGGGACGATCACTTCCCTAGTCCTGTTGGCCACACTATTTCTGATGCAGGCCAGGATGCCATTGGCCTTCTTGGCCACCTGGGCACACTGACAACTTACTATTCAGCTGGCTGTTGATCAAGATTCCCAGGTGCTCCTCTTCCCCAAGCCTGTAGTGCTGCATAGGGTTGTTATGACCCAAGAGCAGGAATCGACACTGAGCCTTGTTGAATCTCATACAATTGGCCTTGGCCCATCGATCCAGCCTGTCCATATTTCTCTGTAGAGGAATCCTGCTTCCTGCCCTCAAGTAAATCAACACTTGGGCCCAACTTGGTGTCATCCACAAGCTTACTGAGGGTGTACTTGATCCCCTTGTCCAGATCATTGATGAAGATACTAAACACAACTGGCCCCAATACTGATCCCTGGGGAACACCACTTGTGACCAGCCACCAACTGGATTTAACTCCATTCACCACAACCCTTTGGGCCCAGCCATCCAACCGGTTTTTACCCAGCAAAGAATACACCCATCCAAGCTACGAGCGGCCAGTTTCTCCAGAAGAATACTGTGGGATATGGTGTCAAAGTGTTTACTGTAATTTTCTATCTATCTATCTGCTCACTTCTACTCTTTCTTTTCAGTTGAGTGCACCTTACAGGCCAGCAGGATCTTCTAGTGTTCTGTGCAGGAAAGAGGGATTCCTCTATGTCTGTGCTGCATCCCACTGTGCAGTGCTTGTGCCTCATCATCTGCTTGGGGTCTTTTCTTATCCCCAGAAGCAAAGTTACTACTTGGTCAATGTGGTGTGTCTGCTATATGGCTATCCCAAAGTAAAGGAAGAATTTTATTTCTGTCTTTATTGAACTGAACATTATTTTTCATCTCCACCCTGTCACTAATCTACTGAATTCCTTATGATTTCAAATCATGTTCTCCAATGTGATTTCAGTACACCTGTATCTGCAGTTAGATTGGTTCTATTCTGGCATCCAAATAATGAGTGAAAATAGTGAATTATATTGAATGATATTTTGATACCTGATTCAGTGGGTTGACAAATTTAAATCTTGGAATATCTTTTTTGTGTTAGTCATTATTGAAAACCTCATAGATAACTGATTTGATCTCTTACTATCCTTTTTTTCTCTCCTTGGTATCCTCTATTGTAGCTTGCTTTTTACCTGTAATGTACTTGTGTCTCTGTTTGTGTATCTCTGTCTCTTTAACTCTGTCTTTCTTCCCCTCTTTCTTAATTTTCAACTCTTTTGCACTGTCTTATTTGGTGATTGCCTCAGAGAAGCTGATTCGTGATGTTTGTTTTGCAGTTGCTAAGGTAAATACAATTGTGTTGTATTTTTTCTTCGAGTCATTGTCTGGCTCCACCTAGCCAGTGCTCCTTTTTGAGCAATCACAAAAAACCTCTCTCGGCCATCCACTGGAGTGGGGTGAGACAATACTGAGGTACAGTGATTGTGTTATAGTTGTGTTTGTCTAAAACTATAAGTGAGGACAAGTTCTGGGATTTGTTAAACCAGGTAATACAGTTGGAAAAACAGAAAATCCATTGTGTGTTTAAATAAGAACACATTCTTCAAAGCTTCAGAAAAATGTAAGAGATTTTTTTAGGGTGTTTAGGGAACACATGCTTTCGTTTACAATGACATATTTTTTTCTTCAAACATAGCTGCATATACTATTTTTTGAATAAGGCATGATTATTTAAGTGAGATTGCTAAAATTTATTTTATTGTGTTCAAGAATGTCTCAATTTACAAAAATGAATGTTGTGCTCTCAGAAGAAATATATAACATACAGAATTGCTGGATGAAGAATGATAATTCATCTAATTTATTTTCTGAGAATGTAGCATACTGGTTGATTAATCTTACTGGCATCTTTTTTTTCCACTTGCAGGGTGTAGCTCTGGAAAGGGATTAAGTGAGAAACAAAGCTTTCATTTTTTGAGAAAATGGTCATTCTGATTTTTTCACTGGAAAGCAGAGACAAGTAGTACAATCCTATGTGTAGGGGTGCTTATACATGAATATGAGTGGCATATCTATGTGTGTGTGCTGATATCTAAAATCTTTAGGAATTGTGTTGCAGAAGAGGCAGAGGTGAAGCAATAAGGAGTCTCCAACAGCAATGTGTCAGACACTTGAGGCAAGGACACTCATTTTGCCTATGGACAGCAACTTTTTTGGAATGCAGACCACAAACCTCTATGTGTGTTTGGTTTAAAAATAGAACAAAATGGGAAAGCTTAAAGGGAGCAATGACCATTATCAGTAACTTGCATAGCTTTTACAAATTTTGTGGAACAAATAGCTATTGAAATCTGAGCACACAAAGCCTGTAGTAGGTTTAGTAATGACAAGCAGTGTCAGCACACTATAATTAACACAGGGTGCTATAACTTGTGAGGAATGTACTATGCAGTTTGACACCAACACAGAGAGATGGGGAGGGGAGGAGAGAAAGAATTGTTAGTCTTGCAAAATCAAAAGTGTCTCTGATCCTAAACATTTTATTTTTCAAATGATCATTACATTTCCTGTCACTAACAAAAGGCCTCTCTCATTTTGAGTTAACACAGTGGCAAGCAAGAGTGAGTCATGAAGATGAACTCTGTCCTTATGCTTCGATATTAATCTGAAAGGGAAAGTCTCAGCAAACTGTTTTTACTGTATGTAATTAAGCAATTCTGAATGCTCAGTGAAACTTAAACGGTATGGCATAGAGCCTGATAGTGTGGCAGTTAATGAGATGAGACTTACACTTATTCTGCCTCTATAATAAATGAAAGCTTTTGCCTTCAGATTGAGGGCAGAAAGATACCAAAGTATTCATTAAAAATGCTAAAGCCAATAGGAAGGCCACAGTTCTGTGTCTCTCTGTTTTATGACTCTCTCCAAGAAAGGAGAAATTAGATGAAATTATTTCTTAATTATACTTATTCAATATCTGTAATAAGCTGTGACATTCACATTCATGGTGGAGAAGACTAAAAAGGAGACATTCAGAAAACTGCTAACAACAAAGGGAGTGATTAATGCTGTTGTATCTTTCTTTCAGAGTCCAAAATATTCTGACTGGCTGAAGCTACATAATTAATTTAACTCTGGGTCTGTAACAAGAAGATAGTTTTCCCTTTAAAAGGATTTTTTGCCTTTTTCTCTACTGCCTCTCCACATTCATATGCTAAATAATTTTGCTTTGTGTAAGTCTTCTACTTGCCATTGGTGTTTCTTGTGTATTTGCAGTATGATATTCTTCACAGCTATGTGTAATACATACTTAGGGAGCAGACTTTACAACGAATCACTCAATTTAATTAATATTGAGAAAATGTATTACCTGTATTTTTAAAATTGCCTGGATTAGTGTTGGTAAACATGACTACAAGTTTTTCCAAAGAAAAAAAAAATCACTAAAATAAGTGTTGTGAATGATTTTCTGAATGTTTATTTACATGGTATGAATACAAAAATTTCAGTAGTTACCTGGGGTTAGCTGGCTTGGTTATGTATATTTGGCTGCAATCACAGGAGTCCCGACACCTCCCCACAGAAGAATGGTGACAAGACCATAACTACATCTGAAAAAGTAATCAAGGCTGGAGCCCAAAGCTTTAACCCAGCAAGCCTACTGAGACATTGCTGTTGTGTTCAAATTAGGGCTTTGGTCTCAGGTTGAAGGAGGCAGCTGGGACACATTCTCCTCCACACTGCTCTGTTCCCCCTCAGTGACTTGAGCTAACCTCTTTGATTTCTCTCTTAACCTGTTTACACCTCACGAGCTTTCAGAGTCTTGCCTGGTTTTGTTGGCCCTCTTCCAGCTGCAGTGTTTCTGAGATGCTGCATGGAGAGTGTCCAGCCTGGGGGTCATGGCCTAACTGCTGAAAAAGGCTGTGGGTGAAGATGCAAAGTCAAATTTAGGCACAGGCATACATTCATTGTCTGTGTACTGTATCGTTCAGTAACTCAGAATTCTCAAAATTCAGAGGAATTTTGTTATGTATTGTCCAATGTTGGGTCACATGATCATACTGTCACTGTTTTTTTTAAAAAAAGAAGCAAGAGAAAGCCAACCTATTCCAAATGTTTTGAGCTCTAGAGAGGTACTGGTTAATAGACGACTTGTAAATTACACAGAGATTAGCCTTTACCATCTCATGATCAGCAGTTCATACAAAACGGCTTTTGTCAACTGTTCCAACAGCGGGTATATGTGAACCACAAAGAACTGCTCTGTTTCATGTTTTTCTTAAATTCATGGGTATTTTTTCAAAAAGACCAGGAACTGCATGTGCCTAAGAAATACTTTTTTATTTTACAATGACTTTTAGAATTGTTTCATTTCAGAATTTTGTTTCATATTCAAATATACTGAAAAAAAATCCATAAAACATGAGGTTATACTGCAGCATCAGCAGAGGGGCTTAACAGTTAAGATGTGACGTCTTTTGGAGTACTTCGAGATCTTAGGCTTGAACCCAGAAAAGTGGAACTTAAGGCAAGGCTCCTGATGACAGCCAAGTAAACTTTGTCTGGAAAAGGTTGTGGGACCAGGGATGTTACAGTATTTGTTTTCCACTGACACTCGGTGTACACTTCAGGAGAGAGAAATGCCTTTTCCTGTAGAATTTTTTTTTTCCCCTTGATTATAATAAATGCCGCAAATAGCAAGTGAATTTGTGGAGGAGGGGAACTGAGAATGTTTTGTGATTCTTGAAAGGTTAATTGCGCTATTTATAGACCTAACTGCAAAGGGAAAAATCTCTCAGCGTGACCCAGCAAGGTCAGCGCAGTAATAGCAACCTAAATGGAGCTCTGACCAGTCATGAATTACTGTCTGTGACACTGGGAATGCTGACAGTTCAATCACAGCACTGTTTCAATAGAGAACTCCATATATTTAAAGCGCTGATACTGTTTTCCCTCTAAATGACAGGCTTGACAGATGGGCCGAAAGCAATGCAGACATTTGAACAAGGAAATAGAGAGGGAGCCTGCTGCAAGCAGGGCTTCACGCATCCAGCCGTGGATGATGAATAGAGTGTGATTGTGTCTGACAGGTAGTAATATAACTATTCATTCACCACAGAACACCTGGAGCACACTATATTAAATAGTACAAGATGGAGAGATTCTGTGACAGGAATGGGAAGTGTGAATCCCATGCTGAGTTTAGCTAGAGCAATATAAAAGGTCAGGGGTTGTGCAATATAAACTGCCTGAGAGAAGGCTGTAATTAAATTATTTGCTTACTAAAGTATTTCTAATGTTTTGCTAACATGTTGCCAGGATCGTTATTTCAGCATGTCTGTGTAGCTGAAATTAAAATTGCAAACGCTGCTTTGCTGACTGCCGTGATCCCATTTTGCATTCGGAGACTCGCTAATCAAAGTGGCATCGTTATTGTGCAAAGCTGCACGAGAGAGCAGAGGTGAGGCGGTGCAGAAATATCTGATCATGTTGAGAGTCCTGGAAGCTGTGTGCTGTGTTTTGTCTCATATTCTAAAGCTTGCAGCTGACCTTATTTTAGGGCATTTGGGGCCAAAAATCTTATCTATGTGACAGGCCACTGGAGAATCAAAAGATACTGCCTTTGTGGGTAATGTGGGTTATGAAGCTATGTAACATGATTTTGGTTTGTGTGCTGTAGCTTTAAGTTCCTAAGAAGCCTGTCTGAGCCGAAAGCAGCTGACATTTTCATCTTGTTATGAGAAAATTGTAATTCAAATTCAGAGAAACTTCATTTTGCTAATATATTTCTTGTTCTGTTTCTTTACTGAGGAGCACATCATGCTTAAACTCTAGAATTGCTCTTTATATGTAGAAAACTATGACCTGAGATTAGATCCGATATCAGCATGAGTTGGAACTGAGCAGCAATGAGTTGGCTTATTATATTACCAAATATTTTCCAGATGAAAGCTACTGAAAATGTCAGGAAAACTTGTTCATCTTTTTTGGAGTACACCTGGGATAATTAAAAAGTTTTTGGAAGATTTAATTAGGTATTATTGTGTGACCATATGTGCTTTCAATAAATAATATTAAAAAGGAAATCTTGCTAGTAGTCATGTTCAAGAGAAGATTTGTACTGTAGTTCATATCTTGCTGAGCAGGAGCATTTTGTTTTTTAAACTCAAAAACATCAAAAGGGGTGTCTCCCTAAAACCACTCTGATTTTTCCTAGTTGGAACAACTAATTTTATGTTAGGTACTTAATAGAAATATTTTAATCGCGGCCCTCATACTTTGTACATTATTTGACATGATACAGATAAATCATTTCACATTAAAAACACATAGTATCAATTATTTATTTATTGATTTTAAATTTTATGTGTGCTAAAACTATAAGTAGTTTTTCATACTGGTTTGAAATAAAAATCAGAGTTATTTCTCTCATAGAATGGATATTCCATATTCCTTTTTAATGTGAAATAGCTAGTGAGGTGAACTTGTTTTTTCAGTCTTTGATAGCTGAACCCACTTTGCTTTGTTTCTCCCTTTGCTTCAGTATCATATTACAGCAATACTGACATATTTTAAATTGTTTTGAATTTGTCCTGCAAAATGTTGATTCTGATTGGTACAGTCAAACACTATGGCTGGGTGATTTTATTTAGCGTTTCATGTATTTAAGACAACTTCAGATACCTCATACAACATAATAATGAGAAACATATTTCTAAATATACACAGTAACATGACTGTTGACTTGTGTTGCAAAGTCCTTGTGAAATGAAGTATTTAGTTGTTGATTTTACATAGGAAGATATTTAGCAGCTTTCACCTCAAACTAGTTTTGTTTGTCACTTTCTTTGCTGAATTCTCTGGCTAGGTCAGTTACCAACTGAGTGCTTCCTTAGTGACCTTTTCTGAAAGGAGAAGGCACAGCAGGCACTCTTTCCTTTCTTTAGCTTTCTCCTTACATTTACAAATCTGGCAACATAAGCAGGAGTTAAAGAATAATAGTAAATTAGCAAACTTAATTAAAAAAAAAAAGAAACAAAAACCCCCACTTTTGTATCACTGATTTTTTTCTACAGATTCAGTGTCCTTTTTTCATGAAAGTAAAATACAGAGGGAGTTGATGTATATGCCCAGGAAATTAGGGAAACTACTCTTGAACTTCCTGCTGAGGAAATATGTTAGACTTAGTATACCTGGCCTTTGTCAGGGAGTTGCCAAAGGCATTGCTGCTGTTAGGACATCTCTCTGTCACTGGAAAGATTCATCAAAGGTGAATCTTGCTGGTCTCTTTTCTTAAAATTTGCACCACCAGAATAGCTGGTGCTTGTTTGTTTTCTATTCTGTCTTACACCTTGTTGCGGGCTAGATTCTAATTCTGTTGGATCATCAGAAATGGACATTAAAGTAAAAACTTTATTGACACATAACATGGTGGGATTTTTTATGTTAAACATAATAAGCAGTATTCTAGGTTTGCAAGTCAAAAGGGTCTATGCCTCATTTCTTTTTCTGCCACCCATAATCACTCAGTTTGTAACTACACTGAGGCTGCACCTTCCTTGAAGAAATTGTCTGCTTTTTTAGATGTGTTTTTTAGATTATTTAACAAATGTTTTATCACAATTTATTGTGCATATTATTAGACACATCTGTCTGTTACATTAATTTGCTTGCTTTCCTTAATAAGGAAAAAGACATCTGATTGTTTGGTGTGTAAGGAACACAGTTAATGTACAAAACAGCATCACTGAGCATGAGAGACCTGCAAAGGTTTCTGCTGAGGGAATTGAGGGCAATTGCAGTCTTGCATTAACAGAATCTTAATTACCAAATAACACTGGTTTTGACAGGAGCAGAGATGTTTTTTCTCCCTCTCAATGTTTGAGGGTCTTTTTGAGTATTAAAGGAGAGTGTAGATATGGCTGAAGGAAATATACCTGATAAATTAATAACCTTCAATGGATATTTGTAAAATCTCTAGTTGGAGAAAATTCTTCAACTGGGTCATGCCATTAATTTAATGTTTTGCAGTGGGATGAGAGAAGAGATGAAGAAAAAATTGATCTTTTATAGAGAGACTTACATTCATTTTGCTTTTCAGTGTCTATGAGAAGTAATGTAGTAATGATCACAAAAACAAGGACTTTATGGATGGTTAATGAAGACTGCTGTGGCTGCAGAAGAGTAAAGAGTAAGCCATAGAATGAGGCTATCCTCCATATCTACAAGTTGTTTTCCCTTCAGGTGTAAAGATGTACTCAACTTCAATTCCAGTCAGTTCTTCCCTGAATGGTGGTTACAGTTAGAGCCAACTTTCTCCTTTTCCTCGAGCACAAATACAATTTTTGCTCTCATTTTGTTTGTGAGTGTGTCAACATCACCACCTATCAAACATCAAAGAACCTTTTTAGCACTATTCTGATGCTTCCCTTCAAAAATATGAAAAGAAGGAAGAGAAGATGAAAAGTACAACACCAAAATCTCTTGTTCTGTGGATCTGTATTTAGTGCATATTATGTAAACGACAGCAATGATTCAAAATAATTTCCTTGTCTGTTCTCTTAACAGTCTGATGAGATACCCAGATGGAATTGTCACAGTGGCACTCAAGAGAGATGCTTGAAAGCTGAACACCTTTGTTTTTCAGATCTCCTGTATGTACAGATTTATTTATTTTTTTTGCATTTTTTCATGTTTGCTGCTAAATGGGATGCTGGGATACATGTGAAGTGCTCAGTATTTTAGGACAAGAAGAATATTACCACCTACTGAATAGACTAGCAGATAGGGATTCGGGAGACCTGAAATTTCCCTTAGCCTGCCAGGAACTCTCTTGACAATGAACATTCATTCCTCAGGTGTGTGCCCTAACTGAGCAGTTTAACTGTAAAGATTATCTTGGCATGGTCCGAACCACATGAATGCAAGCATGTCTGCTCAGGATTCATCAGGTCATGCAGTTGTTCTTTTGTTTGCATTTTCTGTGAGTCCTTGGTACAATTAATGTTCTTACTTCACACATTATTTCAGGACAGAATCAGGCTCCCTAAAGATGTATTTTGTCTGTTTCCTTCTGGATCTTTTCCGACAAGGGAGAATATAAGAAGGAAGAGTTGTGATGTGATATAATGTGATGCTCACCTTTACACAACAGTCTATTACTTATCCAAATGAGGAAGCAGTTACTGTTGGAAAAAAAGAACCCAAGATCTACCTCTTCTGGTGAGTGCAGTAACAACTAGTCTACAATACTATCCTGTTCTTCATTGCTCAGTACATAGTGACTACAGAACGTCTTCCTTTCTCTGAGGAACACTCAGCTTGCTAGTTACAAAATTCTCTTAGTAGTTAAGAGCTGTGGATTTAAAATTGGACTGAATTTGATTCTTCTGATGTTAGGTGAATGGTATCCAGTCTGCATACCAATCTATATCATGCTTTTTTTCTGTTCCTTTTCATAAAAACGCAAATCCTGTACTTTCAAGGCCATGGAAATATTTTGTTTCTTTTGTCATGTATGGGTAAGACAACTCAGCTGTCAAATACAGTCCAAGTGGCATGTGCAGGCCATGATCTGGAGCCGTAATTTGGCTGAAATGACAAGAATGTTCTTTACCAAAGGCAATTTAAATGATTCTTCAAAGACAGAAAAAGTACACTTAGTATCAGCTATGACCCTCAGATATTCTCTCCCTGTAGGAACCATCCCAGTTTAAACAGAAATGCATAGGAATTAATTCCTTAAATAAGTAAATGTTCTGTCTCCTTTCTCCCCTCTCCGCAACCAATAACTAGCAAAGACACTCAGGCTGAGACCAAATATGCCATCGTGGATGTTCTGCCATTCGTTCTCCTGGGAGGAGCTTTCTAAGGGAAAAAGTGTGGAACAGTTAGACTTGCATTTTCTGTAACCATTTCTGTTAGTGTCCTCTGCAATTGCTGCTGGCATGTCTTCCTCCCACTCTCCTCACAAGTAAACCTCTTCTGTGAGATCAGGGATCTGACAAACTTTTCATCCAATACTGAGTACTTTTTTCCTCCAGCACTTTGATAAATTATTTCTTTGCTAATTTGTTATTTACTCAGATGTGTTTAGTCCATATATCACACAAGAGAATAATTTTATCCAGTTACCTACTAATGTTTGTGTCTTTCGTTTTTCTGTTAAGGTTGCTGGTTTTGGCAAGACCCTACATTTTGTAACATTGCCCCCTTTGAAATGAATATATGTCCTGCTTTTTTTTTTTCATGTTGAGAGTGCAGATCTGAGAGAATTTTATCAGAGCTAGCTGGGTTATTGTAATTCGTTTTTTCAAATTACTTGTGTCTCTGCAGCTTGAAAATTTTTCCTAAGTGATGTAATCTATTGCATTTATTTAATCTCTTTTCCAATCTCCAGGCTTACCTTGGCCTATGTTTATCACTTCCCTATGATAAAACAGTTCTGTCATGTCCATGTGCTTTTCTACTTTGACCCTAATTTCCACATGGCTTTCTTCTTCTTTGGTCAGTATTCAAGGGCCATCTCCTCCAAGCACATGAGCAGTGCATCCCCAGAAAGAGGAAGGCAGGCAAGAATGCCAGGAGGCCTCTGTGGATGAACAAGGAGCTCCTGGACTTACTCATGCACCAAAGGAAAATATATAGCGAATGGAAGCAAGAACAGGTTAGCTGGGAGGCATACAAAGAGGCTGTCCAAGCAGCCAGGGATCAGGTTAGGAAAGCTAAAGCCCAGACAGAATTAAATGTAGCCAGGAATATAAAGGGGAACAAGAAGACCTTCTACAAGTACATCGGCGACAAAAGGAAGACTAGGGAAGAGGTGGGCCCTCTCTGGAAGGAAAGTGGAGACCTGGTCATGAAGGATACGGAGAAGGCTGAGGAGCTCAATTACTTCTTTGCCTTGGTCTTCACCGTCAAAGGCTCTTGACACACCGCCCAAGTTGCAGAAAGTGAAGGTAAGAACTGGAAGAAGGAAGATCCACCCACCATAATTGAAGATCAGGTTTGAGAGCTGAATGTGCACAAGTCCATGGGACCTGATGAGATCCATCCACCAGTTCTGAGGGAACTGGTAGATGAAGTTACCAAGCTGTTAACCACAGTATTTGAAAGGTTATAGCAGTCTGGTGAAGTTCCTACTGACTGGAAAAGGGGAAACATAACCCCCATTTTCAAGAAGGGTAAAAAAGATGACCCAGGAAACTACAGGACAGTCAGTCTCACCTCTGTGCCTGGCAAGACCATGAAGCAGATCCTCCTGAAGGCTCTACTAAGGCACATAACCAGCATGGCTTCACCAAGGGCAAATCATGGCTGAAAAACCTGGTTGCCTTTTATGATGGAGTTACAGCATCAGCGGACAAAGGAAGAGCAACTGACGTAATCTACCTGGACTTCTGCAAAATGTCTGACACTGTCCTGCTGACATCCTGGTGGCCAAATAGGAAAAATATGGATTTGATGGATGGACAATGTGAGAGACTGAACTGTGGGACATTTGTCCTGAAGATTGCTTGGAACATCACTGACGTTGCATAATGAAGCCAGTCTGGTGTGCTGTGAAGACCACCACCACATGCTGGGACATACACAGTGCACCATGAGGGAGCATGCAGCAAGTGCATATACCCCATGGGCATGATTGAGAGGGGGTGCTGGACGTGTCGGACATGTTGGATATGCCCCTGCCATGGAAACCCTCGGCC
Source organism: Pterocles orientalis (assembly GCA_011057875.1). Taxonomy (NCBI): domain Eukaryota; kingdom Metazoa; phylum Chordata; class Aves; order Pterocliformes; family Pteroclidae; genus Pterocles; species Pterocles orientalis. Next base: position 548,810 of record WKFP01015092.1, read on the forward strand.
CAATGGATTTTCTCTGGACTGGCTATAAAAGCCTGCAGAAAAGCGCCCACGAGTGGCGTGTGCATGTGGGGGGGGCACATGAGCGGAGGTGTGAGTATATGTGTGTGTGCAAAGGTGTATGTTCACCATCCAAAGCCTGTGGATAGTCGGAGCATCACAGGAACTTGGGTGGTAACTGTTTCTTGCCTCTCTATCCTGACTTCTTGCTTAATTTCTACCTTTTATTCAGCTCTTTCCTATCGCTTCTACGTTTTATTGTTGTTAATAAAGTTGGTTTGGGTATATAGTATCTGACCTTGTTTGGTCTTAATCTCACTCCTGAGATCTCTTTGAAACCTCCCCGACTTTGGATTGGGACAGACTGCCCGCTGGATAAAGAATTGGCTAGATTGTCGTTGAGCTTCAAGAGTTGCGGTGAATAGCTCAATGTACGAATGGAGACCGGTGATGAGTGGCATTCCTCAGGGACTGGTACTGGAACTGGTGCTATTTAACATCCTTGTCAGTGACATGGACAGTGGGGCTGAGTGCAACCTCGGCAAGTTTGCAGACGACATCAAGCTGTGTGGTACAGTCAACATGCTAGAGGGAAGGGACATCATCCAGAGGGACCTGGACAGCCTGGAGAGGTGGGCCTTTGCCAACCTCATGAAGTTCAACAAAGCCAAATGCAAGGTCCTGCAGATGGGTCGAGGCAATCCCAAGCAAAAATGCAGGCTGAGCGGAGAATGGCTTGAGCGGAGAATGGCTTGAGCGCAGCCCTGAGGAAAAGGACTTGAGGGTGTTGGTTGACAAAAAGCTCAACATGAGCCAGCAGTATGCACTCGCAGCCCAGAAGACCAACTGGATCCTGGGCTGCATCAAAAGAAGCGTGGCCAGCAGGTCAAGGGAGGTGATTCTGTCCCTGTACTCTGCTCTTGTGAGACCCCACCTGCAGTACTGCATCTAGCTCTGGAGCTCCCAATGCAAGAAGGACATCAAGCTGTTGGAGTGGGTCCAGAGGAGGGCCACGAAGATGATCAGAGGGCTGGAGCACCTCCCCTATAAGGACAGGCTGAGAGAGTTGGTGTTGTTCAGCCTGGAGAAGAGAAGGCTCCGAGGGGACCTTATTGCAGCCTTTCAGTACCTGAAAGGGACCTACAGGAAAGATGGGGAGGCACTCTTTATGAAATGTCTTTTCTTGTAATATAGAATTTTATTTTCTGAGCAATGTCTTTGGAGCAGAGTCCAGCCTTGTTGAAGCTTCTGTATAGACCTGGTGACTTTCTGTGCTGTTTCTCACCTGTTGTACAAAGGGCTGACTCTGGTTCTTCTGATGGGTTTGACTTGTTTCAAATCTCAGTCATAGTTTTATTTTATACGACAAATTTGCCTTTTCAATTTTGTATGGGTTACAAAAGGTCATACTTTTCTATGGTTCAATTTTTTTTTTTTCCTACTGAAATGTATTCCTAACTAGCCATGTTTCTGTATGGAGCTTAGTACTTAAATTGGTATTAAACAGTTTTATAATTACCTTCATCTATGTAGTTAACACAAGAGTGCTTAATGTATTCCATAACTGGCAGTTAGATATAAAACTGCCTCCCGTACATCTTCCTCTCCTACTGACATCCACTGCTTGCAAGTGTAAAGTTGTGCTCTAATAAGCCTTATTTAAGTAACATAGCAGTAGTCCAAATTTCTGTGCATTTCAGCTCTGAGGAGGCTTTTAACTTGTTCCTGATTCTAATAATTGCTTTCAGAGTTCATTTATTTGGAGTTCAAAAATAATTCAATAATTGTGTCCTGGATATTTGCTTTATTACAAAATATGAACTTTTTCATAGGCAACAACCTATTTTAGTTGACTTATGTCAAAACTTCTTCAGGAACTGAGGATGGAAGTGAGAGAACTAGAAATCTAGAAGTGGCTTCAAGGGTATGGGAAAAGAAAGTTGTTGGTCCAAATGGAAATACAGTTGGATTCTAGAAAAAAAAATCATTTAAGATAGAGCTGGGTTATTTTATGGAAAGCTTTGTATCTTTTCATGGCTTGAGAACAGAAACTGTGAGCCTGTGACACAAAGGATATATTCTAGTCAGAGGTTTTGTGGCTTAGCACACCTTTAGAGAGGGAGGACCTCGTTCTCAGTGTTTCTTTTCATCTTGCCATTTCTCAATTGCGCAGAGGGTCTACTGGCCAGAAAGCCTGCTGAGATTTTAGTTGTGCCAAAGTGAGCTACTAATACTTAAAAAAAACCTGAAACCTGCCATTGTTTGAGTTGAAAGGGCAAAGGAACTGCTGAAAACTCAAGACCTTTGTTTTATGCTGAGGTCTTTTGGGTACTCCAGAACTTCAAATACTATAGTTAAGGGTTTACCCATTGTACAGCACTTGATTGCTCTTCTTCCAGTGGAGGCCTGTGGCTACCAGTTTACAGAAGTAAAGAGAGACACTATTTGGCCTTGATGAGTTGAGAGACTCTTCTACACCCTGAAAGACTTAAATGTGCATCTGCTGTGTAATGTGATGCAGTGCAGGGACGTCTTGTTTGAGCTAGCATTGTAACAGGAGACAGAACAGCTGTAGTGGTACAGTGTTGTACTAATATTGTGTCACAGAGGTACAGTAGTTTATTGGATGTATATCCACTGTCCTTGTTGCTACATCTTGCTATACATGCATGACTTTCATCTTATCTCACTTCTTAGCCTATAAGCTTTACTGGACAAAGGTTTCAAATCTTTCTGTATAACCTGCCTCAAAGTAGGTGATAAGAAAATATTTGCTTGTTATAGCTTAAAGAGCTGCACTCTTGCTTGTCTTTTTCGTCCTGTATTTTGCTGTGAAGGAAGTGCTCCTCTAAGTAGACAATAACACACATTCAAGTAGAGAATTACGCATTTCAGTGTGTGGTAGTATAGACTAGATAATGTTTCTGTTAAGTAGTTAAGGACTGAACTTGAACCACATATGTTATAAACTCTTCAGTCTTTGGTAATGTCTCATCTTTATTGACTGGAAGAAGAGCTGAAGGGTAAAATATCTTCTAAACATCTTTGTGGTAAATATTGTCATTGAGGAATCTTTCAGCTTCTCTAAATATTGCCTTCATTGTTTATAGCTGCTTTTCTTCTTCTGAAGTCTGTAAATCCATCATTCTCATCTGGACATTTTTTTTCTAATAAATAATTTCTTATGCATTTATCTCAATGGATTTTTTTTCATTAAAGTTTTGTTTAGCCTTCCTGATTCCTGTCATCTGTTTTATCCTGTGCTATTTTCTATGTGACTAATTTGAACTATTTGTGTATTCCTAGACTTTCATATTAGTCTTGTGTAACTCTTTTGGCTGAATGTTTTTACAATATTGCCACTATCTTGTTTTTGTGGGGTTTTTTTTTGTTGCTGTTTTGTCTAAGAGGATGTATCTCCTGAGGTATTTTATGCTGGTATGGTTAAGCACCTTAATCTCATTTCAGAAGATTTGAATCACCTCAATTTTTGCTTCAGGATGTTCTTAGTTAGGTTGTCTGAAGCTTAGGTCAATAGTTCTTGGTCTCAGTATTTCATGTTAATAGGAAGATTATTTTAAGCAAGTTGTGGTCTGTATTACTCAATGGATGATCTGCAGATACTTCCTGGACTTATTCCTGATGTTTAATAATAACAAGCCCTCTGGTACCCTCCAAAACAAGCTATTCTGAGCAGACAAATACACACATAAATTCTGAAAAAAAGTTTTGTGATTTAAGAAAGAATTTTCTCTCAAGTCAGATTGGCAGGGACTGTGTGAGCAGAGTAAAGTCTTATGTGTTTATTTACTGCCTTACTGTGTGATATGGGACGCAGGGGTGTACTGAGTGTTTTTGATGTATGGAGGAACATTTTTGTGAAGTGTAAGGTAGCATGGGAAAAGATACGCAGTGGACTCATCTGAAGTAAATGTCTATTGCGTGATGTCCTCTAATTTTGGGGTCTAGAATCAATGACTCTTGGTGTATTCCAGTTCTATGGACCTTATCTGAAAGTGCAATTTTACCAGTTCTGAGCTATGATACAGTGCTTATCACTGCTTTGATCATGCTTATTGCTATCCTCTGCAGGTTTTTCATGATCTGGAGATTACCAAGTATACCTCTTGTAACTGTAACATTTTTAAGACTTTGTAATCTTTTTATTCAGAAAAGGATCTGATTAGCTATCACTGTGACATCAATTACACAATAATCATGGCTGATGAATAATTTTATTGTCACTCAACTGTTTATATTGGCAGCATAGTATCACTGAAATGTTTCTGATTATCCTTTACATTTCTGTGTTTGATGGCTATGTAGACCGTAATTTGTGTGGTTTACAACTGAATGTATTTCATCCCTTTTCCTTTCTACACTGCATGCATTGTTCAGCCAATATGCTTGAGGTGGGAATTTATGTTCATAGACTGTAAGCATGAGACATCACTACAATCCATAATCAGGTCATTAACATTCTGCTCATGCAAGTCAGTGTAACTACAATTTTCAGTGGCCTAATGTAACAGGTAATCATAAATTAGTATTTGCTTTAAAACAACACAAGATCATGCAGCCTGCATGCTTAAGGAGAATGACTCAGTAAGTAATGCAGCTCTGTAATGAAGTGGGAGCTCATTAAACAGATGTTATCTACTTCAGTGATCTACGTAAGCAGGAAACAAACCAAATGGAAATGTTACAACGAAACAATGCAGTCAACCAGAACAAGTTCAGGTTCATTTACTGTGTCACCATCTACAGGAATTACTCACAGTAATAACTGAATAGTTGCTTGCTAATTTATCTTTTTACATTTGTTATTGTATTTGCAAAACGTGTTGATTTTTTATGTCTTTGGTTATGTTAAAATGTCCTCATCTGTGTATACAAAACTAGTGGGTGATTTTAAGATTCATCAAACTGGCAGAGTTCAATGTTCAGTGCTTCGACTATATTTTTAAAAATGTCTCTTCTGGTTTGTGTGCTTTGCAAATGCAGGTTTGTAGTTAGTATTTAGAAAAATTGAAATGTTTATTTCTTTATCAATCATGGGTAGAGGCATGCAGATAGGAGCAATGACTAAGCATCTACTATTTCTAAGAGTAATGTCCTAGAAATGGCATAGGATGCTTTTTTCAGTAGGCAGACTATCCAGAAATAACAGTCCTTTAGAACCGTTCTCCATGCATGATTTCAAAGGTCATTTTTAGTTTTATAGCGTATTATTACCTGAAGGACATTTTACTGACTTAAGATGCTTTGCAGCTGCCAGGGAGCAACAGTACTGTAGAACATTGTTATGCAATTCTGTTTTGAGATTAATGAGGTGGAAAAAGGTTAAAGTCTGGAATTTTAAAAATAAAAATAATTTTTGGCATAGTTTTAACATACGATATGCATTAGTTCTTTACAAAGTGTGTGTGAACTATAACTGCTAAAATGGAGATAAATGGTTTCTCACTTTTTAAATGGTGGTATTTTTTATTAGTCTGTGTTTCTTGTAAGTGTTGATGCAGTGAGGTATTATTCAGTGATGCAGCACCAGGCAGATTCCTTTGCTGTTTCAACGAGATTTTTAATGTTGTTAGATCCTTTCAAAAATAATTTTTAATGCTTTATCTTTTCTTTGTATCTCTTTATTTTTAGGAGAACTTTGATCCCACAGATACACCAGTTATCCTGTGAATTCTGACATGTTTGAGGGTTTTTGTCCTCTGCAAAATCTCTTACTGTTTTGATGAATTGTAAAAAATTGCTATTCTACAAGTAGTGAAACATAATTCTTATGACCTGTATACAGACCGTGTGTAGAGTAACAGCAGTAGCTTACTTTTTCCGTGCAGGTGTGTCATAGGTAAAGTCTTAATCACCAAGCATATGTGGATGAACTCAGTGTTGGTGAGGAAAAGAGAAAAAAATTACAAAACACTAGTGTTCTGCTTAAAAAAAAGTTTAGGAGAAAACATGTATTTATCAAAGACCTTTGAGCAAATTGGTTAGAAATCTTACAGGAAACAAAATCCATATACTTACTAGTAAGGTGCAAACTGTGTTGTCAAAGTGAAAAGCACTTTCTGTTAAAAGCTCCCAAAACATTTTCAGGCCACTGAAATTTTGTAAGGCTATTGTATTCTAAAGAAGTTCAAAACTTACTTCTTTATACCTACATGGAAAATGTGGTAAAGGACTTGAGGACATACTTAAAGGTTGAAAACACTCTTAATTTTGGGATTCTGGTTGAAGGGAACGGGAGTCAGAAGATACATAGGACTACTCTGCCACTGGTGCTATCTTGTTCCACTTTACCAGGAGCATAAGTTCCTTGTATTGAAATACAGAGTAGATATTTTTTATGTCCTTTAATTGATCGGAAGTATCCTGTAAACATTGTGAGAGGATCTATTAGTGGTCAAGTGGTTTGCACGGTGAAGCTGCTTGATGCTGTAGGGAAATTTGAGCTTTGGAGCTGAAGACTAAAAGATATTTGAAGGTGCTGAGGCATGCTTGCAGAGTGCCAGTGGATTTTGTAGTAGCCCAATGCAGTTCTCAGGTGCTGTGGAAGATGTCCTCTAAAGGTCCCTTCTAGCCTAAAAAGTAGTAGTTTGCAATATTGGAGTCACTTTGTGAAAATTTGCATGGATATGTTTTATAAGCATTGACTTGTATAATGTCAGCTCTTTGAGATTTTACCTGGGTTATTCAATAATTGCAGGAATTTTAGCATCCCTTTTTCCTTCCTTCAATTAAAGAAACCAGAATTTTGCTTTATAAACATATGCTTCCATGAAAGCATTCTTATTCCATGTAACTGAAACGTCTAAATAACTGGAATATACCAGGAGTATCGAACTTCTGTTAAAGGAGAACCTTTCAGTGAATACATCTGTCATCCTATGGGAGACAAAGTAAAAAAAATTCAGTGCCAAAACTGTATAAGCCTTTCCAGCTTACAGAGTATACCAGTACAGCAGAAGAAAGAACTGGAAAATCTGACTCGGGTTGGCTTCCTGCAGCCCCTTCCATTAATCTAGTTTATTTAGAGTATTTTGAAAGTAAATCATCAAGTTTTCATGCTGTTTGGATGTTATTCACGCATTTCTCCTCTGAGGAAGAGGAAAGTTCCTACAAACTATCTGTATTCATGCATCTGCTAATATGTCTAAGCTGTAGTTCTGTGTGCACCACTTGAAGATCTAGGACCAACTATATTGCACTTCAACACTTAGTTTATATAACATTCAGTTGCACATTGTAATTCTGCACAAGAGTGATGAACAGTTACTGAAACCAATTGAATTTAACCTTTTTCCAACATAAAAGAAGCTCCTGGTTGTATCATTATCCTATATAGTTAAGTTCAATCCATATGAGTAGCACCTCATTAACAAGAGGATCGAATTTAGCTGTGAAGAAAATGACTGAAGAGAAGCACAAATAACTACAAATTGATGAAACTTTCATTTCAAAATGATAATTTAATATTGGATTTGTGGGATCTTCTGCCCTTCTTTTGGCTTACTTTTCCAGCCTTCTGGAAGCAGAATCACAGAATCACAGAATGTTAGGGATTGGAAGGGACCTCGAAAGATCGTCTGGTCCAATCCCCCTGCCAGAGCAGGAACACCTAGATCAGATCGCACAGGAATGCATCCAGGCAGGCTTTGAATGTCTCCAGAGAAGGAGACTCCACAACCTCTCTGGGCAGCCTGTTCCAGTGCTCTGTCACCCTCACTGTAAAGAAGTTTTTTCTCATATTCAAGTGGAACCTCCTATGTTCCAGCTTGGACCCATTGCCCCTTGTCCTATCACTGCATGTCACAGAGAAGAGCCTGGCTTCATCCTCCTGACACTCACCCTTTACATATTTATAAACATTGATTAGGTCACCCCTCAGTCTCCTCTTTTCCAAGCTAAAGAGACCCAGCTCCCTCAGCCTTTCCTCATAAGGGAGATGCTCCATTCCCTTCATCATCTTCATGGCTCTGCGCTGGACTCTCTCCAGCAGTTCCCTGTCCCTCTTGAACTGAGGGGCCCAGAACTGGACACAATATTCCAGATG
>WKFP01015092.1:572561-588606 GCA_011057875.1 Pterocles orientalis
TTTTTTTTTTTTTCTTCTGAGAATATCCGTGCCAGAGTGTAGTTCCAAGTGCTCTGCTATCTTCAACTTCAAAACATTTGTTTTCTATTAGTATTCTGCATGGCACGAGAAGAAGGGTGGGGGAGGAAACCCAAACTCTAACAGATACTTATTTGCATTAGGTTCAACATAATCAGAAATGAATTTAATTTGAAGGAACAGAGGAATGTAATAATATGCTTTCGCAAAAAATAGAACCAGTTCTCAGCCAGACTCGTGCCTTAACTAAATCCACATATATTTACACTGCTCAATGCTTACATAATTTCATTCCTGTTGACTAAAGTAATGAATGTGTTGACAAATACACTAATGGATACACAGCCCTTCTTGTATTAAATCTTTTCCTTCTGAAAGGATACTTAGTTGGATGTGGTCTTACTGTTCACTTTTTTGTTTTCAGAGCATCAGGCATCTGATAATTTGATTTTCCCCTGTTTGTATATGAGCTATTTGGTTCCATGGTTTAAGAATATTTTGAGTACCAAGCATTGGCTTTGGATTACTGTTAAGTGTTGTGTGAATGGTTGTGTTCTATGTTATATCTCTTATTAACTCTAGTGCCATTGCTAATGTTTTAATGTATGCACATATGTGCCTTGAGGGAGTAGCTTGTGTGTTTTACTAGCATGATACACAAAAATACTCCCTTCCTCTTGCCTCTATTATAAATTAATACATGTCATCAGGGGACCTCTTATGATGTAAAATTGTCATCTTGCGAATGGAATGGATGAGATCCCATGGAAAGTGCAGCTGAGCAGCTACCCATCCTATGAAAAAAACAGTCTCTCTGCTAGCCCCTGGTGGATCACATTAATTTGTGATGAATAATTTATATTCATCACAGTTACTATTCCTTCCCTCATCTTTTGTTTGCCAGTTTTGAGAGGCACACCCTCTGCTGTGACAGAGTGCTCTCAGACAAAACCTCATCTCCCAGTCTGCTGGCAGGGCTTGCCGGAACTGGGCAATGCCCATGTGTCCCCACACCCGGTGGGATGTCATATCTGCACAGGGAAGGAACCTGTTGGGTTCAAAAACCTTCCTGCATGCCTTCTAAATTAGTGTTTTAATTGAGAAGCTAATGGGTTAATCAGGATCCTGCCGGTCTGATCACAGCCTGTGTTGCAGAGTGGATCAGTTGCCTGGCAACGACACCTGCCAAAACGAGGTTTTGTGCTTCTGCTGATGTGCATGCAAGCTCTAATCTTGTGAGAGTTCGGGGAAGGGAGCTGCTCATTTGCTGAGCATCTGGGTCTTTCTCCACCCAGGCTAAAAGTACTGCAGGGCAAACATCAAAGGGTTTCCAAGTCTGACTGTAATTATAAGGCTTCCAAAGTTCAGATGCCTATTTGAACTTTATGAAGTCTCACTTTTGCCTTGTAACCCAAACACGTTGTTTCCCACCCTCCCTCTATTCTCCTGACTTGAATTCATGTCCTTTCCTGAATCTACGTTACTTCCATTGGCTAATATTTTTTTTCTCAGCAGGCCTCTCCTTAACCAATTTCTTCTAAACAGCTGACCAAAACCCCATTGATTTTGATGACATTCGACCAGGAGAGATTTGACTCTCTGTAGTCACTCAGCGTTGCTCTACTGGTTCAGGGTTTGCTTTACTTTACACGTCTCAAGATGCATTACTATCCCAGTTGAGGACCCACTGACTTAATACAGGCTACCTATTGGTTTTAAAGGTTTTTTTGAGAATGGAAAGAGAAAGTCTGCTGTGGTTGTTTTGGAAGCTTAGCTATTTCTCCAAAGGCCTTTGCAAATCTGTGGAGTTTTGGAAGCGCTCGAGTTCTAGCCTGAAGCCAAGGCTGGCTCTCTTTGAACGCTGGTGGAAATCTCATTAGGAAATCAACAAAAGTCTGTCTCACTGGTTTGAGGCAACTCACAGTTGCATAAATATGATCTTTGGCATGTTAATAGGTTTTCTCACAAATATGGTGTGTTGACTATTTTCTGTTTATGCAAGCTATGCACTTTGGTTAAAAAAGCCCTTCGTATGGTGCAATATCTTACTTTGCCAGTTTTCTAAAAACAATAGTGTTTCTTTGGTCGTATTTCTGTGGTACTACCTGCATGCTTTGCTATGCAAGCAAGATTTGAAAAACCTAAGTATTTCTAAATGTGTGCTTGTATTTGTATACTTCCAGAACTATTCTGTAAGTCCCCCTCCTGTGACTCTTCCCTGTGTTCTGTAGCTTGGACACTCAGCTTTTACTGTTGTGTTAAGAGCTTGTTCTTAATAGGAGTTCTCTAGCTAGACAGCACATTTTCTTCTCCATTTACTAGGACAGAGAAGGACATGACTCCCTGACATTTATATACTCATCTCTTTATGTACTGGAACTATTGTATTGTGGATTGTTTGTAACAGTAGAACTACTGTGACACACAATTCTCTTCGGTATGCCATACAGGAAGGACTTTTTCTGGACAAGCACAATGGACATGTAAACAGGTGAGACAAGTGTCAGGACTTGGATTTTGTAGTTGTTGAAATAGCTTCTTATTTGTTGCATCTTAATGGCATACAATATCCGATACCTGGTGGCCAGAGAAATTGTGCTATTCTACCACATTTTGTTTCTAAGTCCAGTGTAGGCTGTACTGTAATATCTTGCCTCTGACTCTGGTAAGATGAGTCCCTCAAATCAACTCTCTGCTTCGGTGCATCTTCTGGCAATTTGCTGTAGAGCAATTGAACTGCCCTTTTGCATGTGAACTGAGACTTCTTTGACAAGCTCCATGCCTGTCATCTCAAGACTATGTAACTAGTCTGGTTTTGATCTTTCAGGAAGACTGTGCTGAGATGGACAAGGCACTAGTCAGATTAGTTAATGTGATTTGTAAAACGGGAAACAGATTAAGATCAGGGACTTCATAAGGAAGGACTTTATGGCAAAGGATATCAGAAGGTAGATCACACAAAGAAATAATTTAGGGGAGAGGGACCTGGGTGTCCTGGTGGACAGTAGGGTGACCATGAGCCAGCACTGTGCCCTCGTGGAATATTGTGTCCAGTTCTGGGCCCCTCAGTTCAAGAGGGACAGGGAACTGCTGGAAAGAGTCCAGCGCAGAGCCACAAAGATGATGAAGGGAGCGGAGCACCCCCTTTATGAGGAAAGGCTGAGGGAGCTGGGTCTCTTTATCTTGGAAAAGAGGAGACTGAGGGGTGACCTAATCCATGTTTATAAATATGTGAAGGGTGAGTGTCAGGAGGATGGAGCCAGGCTCTTCTCTGTGACATCCAGTGATAGGACAAGGGGCAATGGGCTCAAGCTGGAACACAGGAGGTTCCACTTGAATATGAGAAAAAACTTCTTTACAGTGAGGGTGACAGAGCACTGGAACAGGCTGCCCAGAGAGGTTGTGGAGTCTCCTCTGGAGACATTCAAAGCCCGCCTGGATGCATTCCTGTGTGATCTGATCTAGGTGTTCCTGCTCTGGCTAGACGATCTTTCGAGGTCCCTTCCAATCCCTAACATTCTGTGATTCTGTGACTTTATTTGGAACAAAGCAATAGCAGAGGACAGAAACACATCCCATGGTGAAAAGACCACCTTCCTCTTAAAGGAAAGCCTGGTCATCTTTTAAGTGGTCAAGGCATGGGGGTTTATGTTCACTGTCAGGCTAAAACTGTTACTTTGTATCAGAAAGTACTTGAATGCAACATTTTATTAATTAATTAAATTGCTGATGCAGCCAGTAAATGCAGTTTAAAAATAGTAGTGCAGAGTGTATTGAGTTTCTAACCAGACAACAAGGCTGAGAAAAGCTGAAGTTCACTCTTTGAATTTAATAGGCATCATCCTTGCTACAGAAGTATTTTCTTACAATTTCTCACCAAACTGATGTTTACAAGTCTTTGTACTGTTTGTCTTTAACCACTGCACGAGATGCTGGGAAAAATCTCTGTGGGACAAGGTTTGCCAGGGGTTTGTTAAAGTAGTTGTACTCATCTGCAGCAGTGGGACTCTGTCAGCTGCATGGGCAGCACAGTGATGGAAATACGTTTCCTCTGCTGAGATGCTGGTCACCGTGTATATCAGCTTAATATTAGAGTAGAAATCAGAAGAAATTGCGCAACATAACTGATACTTTAAAAGTCTCTTTAGCTGTTTATAATATAGACAAGTCTGTGTGTGTGTGTACAAATATACAAAGTATATATATTCATATGCATGTACAGGTCTATATGCCCACCTTCTTTTTTTTTTTTTTTTTTTAAAAAAAAAACATACTCTAACAGCATGTCAGACAACATCAATGCTCAGGTCCATGCTCAGGTCCTAGAGAATGATCCTGTTTGGAGAATGGACTAAAGCATAGCACAGGCAACACAGAATCACAGAATGGTTGAGGTTGGAAGGAACCTCTGGAGGTCATCTGGTCCAGCCTCCTAGCTCAAGTGGGTCATCTAAAGCTGGTTTTCCAGGACCATGTCCAGATGGCTTTTGAATATTTCCAAGGATGGAGACTTGACCACCTGTCTGGGCAACCTATGCCAGTGCTTGGTCACCCTTACAGTGAAAAAGTATTTCTTGATGTTTACAGGGAAGGATCACCTCCCTTGTCCTGCTGGCAGTACCTTGTGTAATGCAGCACAGGATGCCCTTCTCTTTTTTTGTAGCATGGGCACCTTGTTGACACATGCTGGCTCCACCAGGACCTCTGCAGAGTGGTCATTTCATATCACCTGCTGCTTTAAGACCTCTCCTAGAACTGGCAGGGAATGGTGCCCTGCCTAGACTGGGGTATTGAACTTGCACCGTAGTCACTTCTTACCTGTTTGCTTTCTAAATGGGAGGAGGGGAGAAGGTTTTAGCTTGACTGCTTTGGGCCCTGTATTAGATGTCTTTTAATTAGGTGTCTAATTAAATTGCTTAAACATACAGATTTTGTGGGCTGTCATGTGAAAATAGACTCCTTTACATGCTTTTATGCCTCTGGATTTTAAGAGGAAAGGGTCTGATGTGCCTGCTGCTGTTCAATTGCTCAGTATAGGTGACAAAGTAGTAGGAAAAAAATGTTTCATGTATTCTTACGGTGGGAATCCTCCCTCTCTCTGGACATGTAATAATGCACCATTTTATTGCATTTAACAAACTCATGGTAACTTGAATCCTGACTCTTATTCATTAAGGAGTCCTAACAAAAGTGTTAGGATTTGGTCCTTTAAACCGCAGCATATGAGGGTCCTCTAAACCAGCCTTCATGAGGGTTGTGTCTGATGCAGCTCTGACAGCTGCAGAAGGTGCCTGATAATAGAGTTCATTAAAGTTAATAAGGATTATGAAGCTTGGTTTTACCTACAGCACTGTAGAACAGTTTTATGTGTGGAGTAAAATTGTTGCACTTCAGGGTAACAAAAGTGTGAGCATTGGTAATAGCTTGAGTATGTTATTTGCAACATAATTGTTTCATGTCATTGTTAACTTAAAATGGTTTGGACCTGAATTTTTAGCACTCTTATTTAAATTTTATATAACATATATTAATGCTCTCTAATTCTCTTCAAATAATCCAAGGTTGAGGAAACAAATTCCACTAACTAGAGGGTATTTAGCAGCCAGTCAGAAACCTGACCTGAATATTATTTGCATTTAAATGTTGTAAAGCATAACACAATTGAAGTACAAGAGAGTTCTTGAATTAGAGAATTTAAAGTCTGTAGGCTTTTAGGCTCATTTCTGCTAACCATGAAATAGGGTGCCAGGAACCTTGTCAGTGAGCATAGCCACTTGCCTTAATTTGTCTTCACTTTTAACGCTTGGAAACGCATGTTGGAACAATGTGTCATTTAGAGCAGGGTGAAATACTTGGTGCTCGCTCTCCCAGGAGCCAGACATGGAAACAGAAACCTGCTTTGTGCCCGATTTTTGACAGGGATTTCAACAGAGACCTCCCACTTTCGATGAACTGAGATGAACTCCCCAGCAGTCTCTGGGCTTGGGGGTGGGGCTCCTTCAATACTTTCGTTGAGGTCTGCCACTTTGCATAGAAACTAACAAGTCATTAAATGACTCTGAAGAGTGACTGCCTAGGGTGTCTCTAAACTGGTGATTATGACATTCACCTCCAGCTACTGGGGTAATTCTTCATGCAAGGGGAAAGTGTTGATTCAGGCATCTTTCACCCAGTGGAGAAGGGATGGGGACCTGGATCTCCCATGGCCTGGTTTGACAGGCAGAGATTTACAGAGGAAATTATGGAGAGAAAAGTGTTTGCCCTCCATGTGACTCGTATGCTTTGGTGCAATGCACTGTAGCTGGAGGTGGCAGCATCCTGTGACCTGTTGTTCAGACTGTGGTGGAGGCACCCCACCCAGGACATCAAGTGGCACATAAGGTGGGAGGAGAGTCTCTGTGTCACTGTCTCTTCCTTGGGTGACTCCTGCTTTTCCTCTCTGCTGCCCAAGGTTAAATATTTCAGTGTGAGGCTAGGACATTCCAGGCTGGATGAAATATTTCCTGGCTCTGCTTTCTTTAATTAACACAAGAAAAAAAGAGAAAATTTAAATTCAGCCTGGATTGAACTTTTTTTTTTTAATTCTTTCACTTCGTCTGTTCAGCTGAGAAATCAATTATTTGCACAGTCTCAGTATCAGGAGAGAGATCTTCTGTTACCATTTCCTGTACTGAAGAGCTTATTAGGACTACATAGGGGTTATTGTCTTCAAAAGCAAAGAGATTACAAATATCTCAGTGTCTTCTGTAGCTGCTAGTAATTATTTTTGCTTCCAGCGATGCTACAGTCATTAAAGTTCATGTTTAGGCTACAAATTCCTTGTGTGAATGTTTGCTTTTAATTAACAAAAGGGTGTACTGGTCTTGTCCTTGCACAGTGTAGACCTTAAACTTAGCAGAAATTGCTTACAGTAATGGAAGAGCTCTAAAAAGCTCCTTCCTGTGAGAAATGTGGCCGGAATTCCTTGACTTCCATGTTTCTAGCCAAAGATATGAATGTTTAGGGTTTTTTGTCCTGCAGTCTGTATTAGGTAACTCTGTTTTACTCTGCATGAATTGCAGCCCTTGACTTTTTGTCAGCTGTCTGTATTTTTTTCCAAGCCGGCAAAGAAATAGCTGCTAACAAGCAAGCAGCAGCATAATTAAAATTCAGCATAGATGATAGCTGGAAACATGCTGAGGGTAAAAGGGCTGCAGCCACTTCAGCTTGCTGTTCCGTAACAAACTACAGAGCTTCTAACAGGACCAAATGTTCTGGCTCTTCTCCCTCACTCTGGAAATGCTCTCCCCCTCCCTCCTCTCCCCTTCTGTAGGGATGAGAAAAACTCCGTGCAATCTAAACATTTACTGGTATCATCTGTCAGAAATAATTCCTAAAAAAATATTAAGGGAGAGGGGAGAACAGCAAACCTCAAACCAGTGTTTAGGCTATAAAGGCCAAAGGCATTTGTGTTTGTTTCAAGATAGTTGAGACCAGAGTGGAGGTCTGGTATTTCACTGGTGACCGCTGAAGAAGAGGGATTTGGCTGCTGGCAGAACATAAAGCAAAGCTGACAACAAAGCTTTCCTTTCATGCTATCCAAATGAACACATTTCTAATCTGAAATTCAAATACTTGACAACAGAGAGCCTGTGAGCTGGGCTTTGAATAGGAAATTGCTTCATGGTTTTAGCATAATGAATTAGGCAGTTAGAGTAAATCCATTTAGAAGGCACAGAATGCTTTCACATGCCTTGTAAAAGCTAAAAAACCCTACTAATTTCTCATGACTTGCAAAAATGTTTAAATGTTCTGTGCAAATATGGTTGTGCATGTTATGTTTGGCTTCTTGCAGCTGTGTAGTTTGACTCCTCTATTTTACAACACAACTGATTATTTAGATAAGATTGTACCTTAATTAAATGCCATAAATAACAGCTAGAACATTCTTTGAAAACCAGTGCTCTCACCAATAACGAGAGTACATTAATTAGTCCTGACACTCTGTTCTGGTCAATTACTATTACACATTCTGGAGATGCAGCATTAGGCTGAGAAAACAGCCGGGGTGGAGTCACACCAAGAAAATCAATAGAGGGATTCTCTGAACTGTTAGCTGTGTACTGAAAAGTGACAGCTTCAGTCTCATGTTTTGGACAACGTGGGACCCATTCTACATGGCAGCCTTCATAACACTTCAAGGGAACCAAACAGAGGCACTGTCACAGGTAGCATAAAGAGAGATGTTGTCACAGGACACAGAGTGAGTAGCTGTTGTTTCTTTTGTGCATATGCCTGACCTTAGAAATCATTTGTCAAGCCTCCTGGGAATGAGATGTTCCTTTCTTCTGTGCTTTGCTTAAGCAAACAATTGCAAATACTACCGTTTGGAAAGCCAAGGTTAAATGCATTCCAGTCATGTTTGCAAAAAGGAACTGGTTTTCTTGTTTGGTTTTGGTTTTTGTTGGTTTTTTCTCCCTCTGTGTGTCTGTGATAACCCTCAGCATTTTATTAATATTTTTGAGAACATGTTCAAGTTCTTGTTTTTGAGATTCTGTGCTGCTGCGATGGCTAAGCCCAAAAAGACACAATGAGCATATAGGCAATTGCATAATGGCTTTTCAACAAATGCATACAAACAGAAAATAAAGCATGACATTCTTATATTCAAAAACTTACTGGGTATCACAGCAAAACAATTTTTTTTCCCATGGAAACAAACTGAGTAAATAAATGGATTTTTTTTTAACACATCATTTTTCGCTTTTCCATCAGAGATACCACAGTACGATGAAATAGTTCCTTGGGTTGGCATAGTGATAAAAGAATTATGATGGCTTGTTTTACAAAGAGTTTTTAATCATTAATGAGTGTCAAGCACTTAATTAATGTTTGCAGTTAGGAATGTAAAGGAAATCTATCGTCGCTTTCTCACAGCTGCTAAAATATGAATAGGCCTTTTTAGGTCCTTGGAGATGCATACTGAGTATATGTATACAAGCATCTGAATGTATGCATGATGAATTAAACTGAAAAGCATTGACATTTAAATGCATTAAAACTATACTGAGTTGGAATAATAATTATTACCAGCAGCACAATATGAATATTTAAAGTTACTGTACCTATGCAATAGTCACAGAGGCACTGGACTGAATTTATCAAAAATCAATTCAGAATGGCACCTCCAGCAAAATAATGGGATATGGAAAGAAGTCATCTTCAAATCCTTAATATGGAGAAAAATTTAAGCTTGCATTAGAGGCTTGTTCTTAGGTGCCAACACAAACAATAGGTTTCCGTATCAAGGATGGCATAAACATCAAGCAATGCAGCTAAGATCTGCCCTGCTGCAAGGTATTCTACTGCCTGAAGTACCACACTGTATCAGAGAGACATATTCAGATTTTTCCATTTAAGAATGAGCTGAGAGGAAAACAACATACTTTGCATTTTTAACTTGTCCAAGAGCATGTTTTTTTTCAGACAAGATTGTACAGTATGTAGGAAACAAAAGCAATATCCTGTGAAAGAATTAATGATGGCTATGCATATTTATGTTTATAAACTCTTAAATTAGAGCAAGATGTCCAAACTAGTTATTGGTGGACTATAAAGATGCTTACATTGTGCCAGGGGAAAAAGTTTTCCAGTGATTTTCACCAAGTGTCATTCTTCATGATTGTACAGTCTTGCCAAAATCTCACTGAAATTTATGAAATTATTTGATGGGCAAGGAGAATTTTGCCTACACATGAACTTCAGGATTGAGTCCAAACTTGCACACTCTGATACAATATACAGTTCACTTGGGAGTGAGAGGGGTTGTTTAAAGGCAAGGTAAAAGATAGTAAAATACTAAAAACTTAGGCTAAAAGAAGGACATAATTTTATTGGATGAGATAAATGTATTCTGTTTAGTAATAACTCTCTGGATGAGAACTGGTGGCTAAGTACTATTTCAGTAGAACAAACCAGCCACACTTATTGATTGTTGTCAAAAAATGTTGACTAATTTCTGACATTTTAACTCTGAATTCTTGGTCAGCTTTTAATTATCTTACCACATCAAAACACTGTTTATTTTCCTTTGTTTCTTGCTTGCACAGTGTGAAAAAGCAAAGAAGGGAAACAAATTACTGTCTTTTCGTTCCATCTGAGAGAAGTAATTCCGTCTTCTGCTCTAGTTTTTTTATTATTTGTAGTGAAATTATTGTATCAAACACTACCAGTAGCACTGTCTAAAGCATATGACTACTCTAACACTGCCTAAATCATAGTAGAAGATTTTGGAAATGCCAAAGGAGCACAAGGTTTATATGTGATAGAGCCCTGTACCTCTGCGTGGTAAAACCCTGTAGTTCTTCTCACTGGAAGATCTAGGTTGCACTGCCTGGATGTACAGTGTAAAATTTGAAGTCCCGTGAAAGCTTTAAGCCAAATTTGTCATCTTGATCCTACCTTTCTCTGAAGCACAAGTTACACCCCTTTTTTCTTTGTAGTGACATTGGATAATGTTGGTAAGGGGAGAAGGTATTCAAATTATGTCAGATATCCAGGTTAACTGGAGGTTATCAGTGATGACTGGGCACTCACAGGGTTTGTACTGCAGTCTAGAGCAAAACGTGGCTCCTGCCTCCAGCATATTTTGCTTCTTACGTTAAGGCTTATGAGGGACTATGATGGTAGAGTTCTTTCCCACAGCACCTGCACTGAGAGAAAATTCTCTCAACTGAATTTGGTGCCTTAGGCCCCTTTCACAATGATGTAGTCCCTTTATGCAGGAAAAGATAAGATGCTACCTTTCCCAAAAATGAGCTTCAAGATTTGATCTCAGGTCATCCATCTCATTTCACAGGTAGGAGACAGAATTGTGCCACTTTCTTTCATAAATGTGAAACGTGCAAAAATTTTCATTACTAAATTTTCACTGCTAAATTTTCTTCCTGAAGAAATGTCTCCAAACCAAAAAATGGGCATGGTTTCTGTAGGTTGACTACAGTGACTTTAATGTTGCAATGTGAAGACTTTTGGCAGAAGTATGTGCCAGAATAAGTCGTGGATAAAAGTTTAAAAATACCATAAAGGGATTTGACACACATATTAAAAATGAATCCATGGAAACTGTCTCAAACAGGAAATAAAAATTTTGACTGTCTTATCAAAGATTCGAAATAGAGGGTTACTTTATATTACAGTGACCAGCTTTCTTCTTTTCCATTACTTTATCTGTATTAGAAAATACTTGATCTCGTTTCTTCTGCTGATCCCCATAAAAGTAACCAGCTGTTAAGCTTAAGTTTAAATTCTCTTATGTTGCATTTAGGTTTCTGAATTATTATATGGGAAAGGAAGCTCCTTAAAGGCAATCTATTCTGTGAGTGAAATGTGAGCAGGGTTGAAATGCACTTCGATTACACTAAGGTATGGAAGCAGGTTGAAATTAGATTCAATAAAACAACCTTTTAATCAAATTCACTGCAGTGATGAACCAGTGCTTTCCCAAACTGATTAATTTGTTGAAGGGAACACACTTACTAATTATCAGATATGCCTAGTTCCTTGGAAAACAAATACTTCCTGTAGCAGAGAGAGAGTCAAGAAATGCTATTAGATAATTAAAGCATAAAGGTTATGCACAATTGTCAAATCAATAAGGACAGCAAACATGGTTTATCAACCATGCCAAGTACATTTTTTCAACGGCAAAATGTAAATAGGTTTAGAATAGAGCGGCCTGGTGGGATGATGGATAGGATACCCATAACAGTTTAATTAATTCCAGTTTCCTACATGTTAAATGTTTCTTCAGTCCGCTGGCTTATGTAACAAACCCTCTTAGGATTTCATTAGCTGTTGCTCAATATGAAGTGTAGGATGATGTCTTAAGGGGTTACATTTTGCCCTGCCTTCTGTTGATCTAAAAGTCTTACCACTTTTTTCTCGGCAAATATCCAAGTATTTTAGAGTATCAGCTGAGGATGTTGATTTGGTATTTTGCTTTTTATTGTCAAGAAACAAATGCCAACAACCTCTAACAATGAAACACAAATGCTTCTTTAGCTGCAAATAATTGATTTTATACTAAGAGATGACTATATTTCCTCAATAATTGTTTGATGTAAATTTTCTCCCTGAAATCTGGGCTTAAATTTAACTCAGTTCTTCCAGTTTCCTTTGTTTTTATGGGATTTGGATGCTCTTTGGTTGATAGCAGGAAGAAAAATTGCGCTTTTTTTTTGACTCAGAAGACATGATTAAAAGAGAATCACAGTTGGAGTAGCAATAAAATTAAGCCTACTTGTTGTTTTTGTTTTGTTTTGTTTTGTTTTTCCATAACATATAGGGTATTTTTCCTTACACCTTTTTGATCTGATAAAGGATATTCACATGTTCTATTTTAAATAAAGAAATTCTTCAATTTTGAAAGCAGAGAGGCTGAAGCTGAGGCAGCCTTTTCTAGCTATGTCTGCTAAGGATTTTTTTTTTATCCCTATAGAAAGAAAAATACAAATCAGCTTGTATTCAGTTTAGCTTTGGGCAATTAAATTTATCATTAGCAAATAAAAGGGTTATTTAACCTTTAACCCTAACAGAATACCCTTAAGTTTAGAACAGATAAAACCTTTTTATTTAAAAAAAAAATGCTATCTAGTTTTTCATGCTGCCGCTTTAGAACTAAAACACAGGAAAACGTCACATACAACCCCAGTTAATAAAGATCTATTTGCTTACAGAAGCAGGCTTTAATAATGCTCATTAACACCATTTTCTAATGTTCCTATGGGAAATGTTATCAAGCTCTCTGTTAAGGATTTATTTCATTAAAATTAGCAGCTGCTGACCTACCTTGTACACAGGATGCTATGAGCAAGTGTATTTGATTCTGTAATGACATTTTGGTTTAAGATGGATTTATGACAACTGTATTTCATATGTCTCGGAAATTACTTTCAAAAACATCCACTGTCTGTGCATTTTAAAACTACTTTTAAGATGCTTCTTAGTGTCTCCAGAATGAGTCAGACATGTATGAGTATCCTTAGAAACAATGATTTAGAGGAAGAAATTAAGCACTCAAGATTTGTTGCTTCTATTTCTCGATAATTTTATGCTTTCCTTGCCTTCTTCCATGTTGCCGGTCATCTGTGTCCCAGGGGAAATGCTACAGGCTTGAGGTTAAATTAAGGTTCTATCTCCAGTGATTGTCTTCAGCAAACTCTTTATGTTCCCAAACAAACTTTATCTGCATTGAAAGCAGCCTGAAATGCCAAGGGGAAACAGGGACAGCTTTCTTCCTTGTTGATGTGAGTGTTAAGAATAATATGAAACAGTGTTTGAAAGAGAGAAAAAGTAACTGAGCTTAAAAAGAAGTTGTGCATATATCGACCTATTAATCAGAACAGTGCTCTGAAGTAGAGATTAGTTTGCGAAAAACATTACGAGCCCTCATCTGTTACCTGAGAGAAAAATAATGGTGAACTCAGAAAAAAGTGTTGTTACTTCATCTCTCTTAATTGGTTTTGCTCATTAAAAAATCAAGCCTTTTTATGTGCTACATGCGGGCCACTCTGATTCTTATTTCTGGATATAACTCACGGAGGTCCCTGGCTCAAAAGGTGATATTATATGGGCTTATCAAATAAAAGCAGCACAAAATAATAAACTAATTCAATAGAAGGCTTTTCCCAGCTGCTCTGAGACAAGGTGATAGAAAATTAGGCTCTTATCAATTGTACAGTTATGTATGTGCTGAATGGCACAGACTAAGTGTCAGGTCATTACTGGAGTGAAGAACCTTGCAAGGAGACATTCAAAGCCCGCCTCTATGTGTTCCTGTGTGATCTGATCTAGGTGTTCCTGCTCCGGCAGGGGGATTGGACTAGATGATCTTTCGAGGTCCCTTCCAATCTCTAACATTCTGTGATTCTGTGAATGGGCTTGCATCACATTTTAATGGGAAAGACCTGTGGGTACCATCATCTAGTAGGAGTGCCCTTCAGGGCTGCTGCTCTGCAGACCCATAAGGGTTTGTGATGGAGGGTGAAACTTTCTGGGGAGCAGGAACCTTCCCAGTGACAAACTACAGCAGCAGCGTCAGTCTGACTTGCTCCTGGTTCCACAGTGGCAGAGCTGTCACATTTGTTTCTGCTGGGCATGGGGCAGCTGCTTCACAGCCATCACTCTGGGTTAATGGTGGACTTCAGGGATGGACCCTGAGGGATAAATAGAACATATTTTAACAAAGGATTTACTTGTTTAGCTAAAGTTAAGAACAAAATTATAAGTTTTCAGCTGCAAGAATCAAATCCAAAATCTATCGTTGTTGACCTACAAGATGAGTTTGAAACTGAGCTTAATATAGTGCAACATTTTGACTTAGTGTAAATTCTGTCTATTTTTAAAATAAAAATTTATCTCCTTCACATGTTAAAAGATATCACAGAATCACAGAATGATTGAGGTTTGAAGGGACCTCTGTGGGTCATCTGGTCCATCCCCCAAGCTCAAGTGGATCCATCAAAACCGTTCTCCTGGGTCCATGTCCAGAAAGTATTTGAGCATCTTCACGAATGGAGGCTCCACCACCTCTCTGAGCAACCCGTGCCAGTGCTCAGTCATCCTCACAGTGAGAAAGTGTTTCCTGATGTTCAAATGGAGCCTCCTGTGTTTCAGTCTGTGCCCATTGCCCCTGGTCCTGTCACTGAGCACCACTGATAAGAGCCTGGCTCCATCCTCCCTGCACCTTCCCTGCAGGTATTTATATACATTGATGAGATCCCCCTGAGCCTTCTCTTCTCCAGGCTGAACAGTCCCAGCTCCCTGAGCCTTTCTTCATGGGAGAGATGCTCCAGTCCATCATCTCCATGTCCCTCTGCTGAATTCTTTCCAGTATGTCCATGGCTCTCTCTTAGTGGGGAGCCCAGCACCAGACACATCAGTCCAGGTGTGGCCTCAGCAGTACTGAGCAGAAGGCAAGGATAATCTCCTTTGACCTGCTAGCCACACTCCTCTTAGTGCAGCCCAAGATGCCACTCATCTTTAGAGCAAGGGCACATTGCCGGCTCATGTTCAACTTAGTGTCCACCAGGACCCCCAGGTGCTTTTCTGCCAAGCTGGTTTCCAGCTGGGCGGCTTCCAACATATACCGGTGCATGGGGTCATTCCTCCCCAGGTGCAGGACTTTGCACTTCTCCTTGTTGAACTCCATGAAATTCCTGTCTCCCAGTTGTCCAACCTATTGAGGTTCCTCTGGTTGGCAGCACAAAACTCTGGCACATCAGGCTCTCCACCTAGTCTTGTGGAAACTTGCTGAGGGTGCACTCTGCCCCATCGTCCAGATAATTAATAACAATAGAAACGGGATCAGACACAGATTTGTCACCTCAGTTACTCTCCAAATTACTGGCTTCCAACTGGACTTCATTAATCACCACTCTGGGCACAGCTGTTCAGCCAGTTTTCCATCCACCTCACTGCTCAGCCAGCCCATACTTCAACAACTTCTCTATGAAGATGTTGTATGGGAGACAAAGATCTTACTGAAGTCTAGGTAGACAGTATCCACTGCTCTCCCTTCATCTATCAGTCCAGTCATTTCACTGTAAGAGTTTATCAAGTTGGTGAAACATGTCTTCCCTTTGGTGAAGCCATGCTGACTACTGATGATTTTCTTGTCCTTCGTGTGCCTGGAAATAGTTTCCAGAATTAGCTGTTCCACCACCTCCCCAGGTGAGGCTGACCGGCCTGTAGTTCCCTGGGTCCTCCTTCTTGCTATTCTTGAAGACAGGAGTGACATCTGCTTTCCTACAGTCTTTGGGCACTTCTCCCATTTGCCATGATTGATCAAAGATTATTGAGAGTGACCTCACAATGACATCTGCCAGCTCCCTCGGCACTCGTGGGTGCATCCCATCAAGGCCCATGGACTTATATACATGCAGTTTGCTTAGATATTTTCTGACCTGATCCTCTTCTGCCAGGGGTACATCTTCCTTACTTAAAGAGTAAATTTTAAAAATTTGCAATACACAACTCTTTTATTTTC
>WKFP01015092.1:588626-613936 GCA_011057875.1 Pterocles orientalis
CAAAAATGCCAGGAGGCCTGCATGGATGAACAAGGAAGTCCTGAGCAAACTCAAACAAAAAAAGGAAGCCTACAGAGGGTGGAAGCAAGGACAGGTAGCCTGGGGACAATACAGAGACACTGTCTGCGAAGCCAGAGATCAGGTTAGGAAAGCTAAAGCCCTAACAGAATTAAATATGGTCAAGGACATTAAGGGTATCAGGAAGAACTTCTACAGGTATGTCAGCGATAGAAGGAGGACTAGGGAAACTGTGGGCCCCCTCCGGAAGAAAGCAGGAGACCTAGTGACCCAGGATGTAGAGAAGGCTGAGGTACTTAATGAGTTCTTTACCTCAGTCTTCACTGGCAAGAGCTCAAGCCACACTGCCCAAGTTGCAGAAGGCAAAGTCAGTGACTGGGAGATGGAAGAACTGCCCGCTGTAGGAGAAGATCAGGTTCGAGACCATTTAAAGAACCTGAAGGTGCACGAGTCCATGGGACCTGATGAGATACATCCACGGGTCCTGAAGTAACTGGCAGATGAAGTTGCCAAACCACTATCCATCATATTCGAGAAGTCGTGGCACTCTGGTGAAGTTCCCGCAGACTGGAAAAGGGGAAACATAACCCCCATTTTTAAAAAAGGAAATAAGGAAGACCCGGGAAACTACAGGCCGGTCAGTCTCACCTCTGTGCCTGGCAAGATCATGGAGCAAATCCTCCTGGAATCTATGCTAAGGCACATGGAAAACAAGCAGGTTATTGACAATAACCAACATGGCTTTACCAAAGGAAAATCGTGCCTGACGAATTTGGTGGCCTTCTACGACAGAGCCACGGCGCTGGTGGATAGAGGAAGGGCAACAGACATTATCTACCTGGACTTGTGCAAAGCTTTTGACACAGTCCCACATGACATCCTTGTCTCTAAGTTGCAGGGACATGGATTTGATGGAAGGACCACTCGCTGGATAAGGAACTGGCTAGACGGCCGCACGCAAAGGGTTGTGGTCAATGGCTCAGTGTCCAAGTGGAGACCAGTGACAAGTGGTGCTCCACAGGGGTCAGTACTGGGACCAGTGTTGTTTAACATCTTTGTTGGAGACATGGACAGTGGGATGGAGTGCACCCCCAGCAAGTTTGCTGATGACACCAAGCTGTGTGGTGTGGTGGACACGCTGGAGGGAAGGGATGCCATCCAGAGGGACCTTGACAGGCTGGAGAGGTGGGCCAATGCAAACCTCATGAAATTTAACAAGGCCAAGTGCAAGGTCCTGCACGTGGGTCGAGGCAATCCCAAGCACAAATACAGGCTGGGCAGAGAATGGATAGAGAGCAGCTCTGAGGAGAAGGACTTGGGAGTATTGGTGGATGAGAAGCTCAACATGAGCCAGCAGTGTGCGCTTGCTGCGCAGAAAGCCAACCGTGTCCTAGGCTGTATCAAGAGAAGCATTAGCAGCAGGTCAAGGGAGGTGATTCTCCCCCTCTACTCTGCTCTCGTGAGACCCCACCTGGAGTACTGTGTTCAGATGTGGGGCCCCCAACATAAAAAAGACATGGACCTGTTGGAGAGAGTCCAGAGGAGAGCCACAAAATTAATCAGAGGGCTACAGCACCTCCCCTATGAGGACAGGCTGAAAGAGTTGGGGTTGTTCAGCCTGGAGAAGAAGGCTCCGAGGAGACTTAATAGCAGCCTTCCAGTACCTGAAGGGGGCCTACAGGAGAGATGGGGAGGCACTCTTTGTCAGGGAGTGTAGTGAGAGAACAAGGGGTAACGGGTATAAGCTAAAAGAGGGTAAATTTAGACTAGACATTAGGAAGAAATTTTTCACTGTGAGGGTGGTGAGACACTGGAACAGGTTGCCCAGGGAGGTTGTGGATGCCCCATCCCTGGAGGTGTTCAAGGCCAGGCTGGATGTGGCTTTGAGCAACCTGGTCTAGTGGAGGGTGTCCCTGCCCATGGCAGGGGGATTGGAACTTGATGATCTCTAAGGTCCCTTCCAACCCAAACCATTCTATGATTCTATGATTCTATACACGTTTTCCTTTTTACAGTCATACTGTCACCCTCCAGTAAATCATAGCAGAAGCTGGGACTTGACGAGCTATCCTCTTGCTGTAGAAATTAGTGCTGCTGAGCCAGGATGTTATCTTACTGGAATTAGCTTGTGCAGTGTGTGCATTTGTATTTTAGGAGAGGTGATCACAAACCTGACTGCCCAGTTCCAACAGAGCACTTGTGCTGGGCGAATAGGCTCAGCCAGGAGAATGAATTGCCCAGAAAAAT
This sequence comes from Pterocles orientalis, assembly GCA_011057875.1. Taxonomy (NCBI): domain Eukaryota; kingdom Metazoa; phylum Chordata; class Aves; order Pterocliformes; family Pteroclidae; genus Pterocles; species Pterocles orientalis. Next base: position 590,892 of record WKFP01015092.1, read on the forward strand.
ACCATGTTCTTCCCAAGAAATGTGAATCAAAAAAATAACAATGGCATGATATTTTTGTGTAAAGCAAAGACTGTTCACTTGTCTAGATAAAGAACTTGTAACACAATGTGTGACTGCAGGTGCTCCCTGCAATATCAATGTATTCAGACAGATGTATCTTAATTTAAGTAATCCATCTCAATCAACTGAGCTGAAAAACTCAAAGATATGTCATGAAATGATGTGGTGAAAATTCCTCAGCCTTTTTCCCCTGTATGCTTGCATTTTTTCACTGCTATGCAAACTAGAGTGTACTTTTTATTCTATCAATAAAGAATTTGTCCATTCCTGGGGCAAAACCAGAAAAGTTCTTGTCAACATAACAGGTTTTATTAGAACAATTATCAAAATTTTCTCATGATAAATTTGTTCTCATGCATGAAACTACATAAACATATTAAATGACATTAAATTAATTCCTATGAGATCTTGTTCTCATATCATAATTTCTGTTGTGTTTTAAATTGCCATCTGCATTATAACAATAGCAGTAAAGAGTGATAAAATACATTTGAACCACAATAACTTGTTTAATAAAAATAACCATTTTCTCATTCCTTGGCTTTTGCTAAGGGATCTATGGGCAACCACCTAGTTCTTTACAATTTTCTGAGATTCTCACAGGTTTTCTGGCTGATCACATTACACTGGAAGAAGCATGTTCTTTGCATGGCTTTCAGTTCTGTCGCTCTCCGTGAACAGAAGAACCTTTGCCATGTCTCTGTCCAACCCCTCTGTTTGAAGCACTTGCTGCTTTTGCAGCTGCAAAGGTTGTTGACTTATTCACAACAGTAAAACGAATTACAACGTGCTCATTTGAGCAGTGTTATTTATTTATTTATTGAGCAGTGTTATGCCAGAGAGCTAATGGATCCATGCAATTCCCTGATGCTCTCTGCAGTATCTTGCTTTATTTCCACTTTTTGCCAAAACTTTGATCTCCATAGTGTCGATTTGAGGAAAACATGAGGTTTATCTCGATAAGAACAGTGTTGTCTGTAGTCTCAGTATATGTCAGAGCAATGTTCAAAACACAATTGTCAGATTTTGGCTATTGTTAATGGACTTAGGCCTGTCCTGTTCTGTGCCTGCCTGTGGGGTTTGTTAAGAGACAAAGACAGTGTGTAACAGGTTGTTTTTTCCTCCATCATCTCAGTGAGTTTTAAAATTAAGTCATCTGACTGTCAGTTTTGAGATTTTGGGAAGACTGGGAACGTGTTTTGTACCCCTGCTGCAGAACTGGAAGTCTCAGGTAATTACTGGCTTTGGCTGGCAGAACTCCTCCAAGATCTGACCCAAGATTTTTCATGAAGGAATGGTGCCTTTGGCTTGCCTAAGTTAAAGAAGCAAATTCAACAACAACAGACCTCCATCTCCAATTTAGTTATCATCAAAGATTTTTTGTTTCTCTTTCAGTCTGCTGAGGAAATTTGTGGAGAAAACAAAATATTTTTATAAGGCCTTAGCATTTTATGTGATTTTTTGTTGTTTCTTGTTTTTACTGCTGTATACACTAAATGACATTTTCAACAGCAGACTCAGGTAACTTCTCTATACTTGCAAATATTTGAAAAATCGGTGTTAATTGAAGAAAATAAAACTGTGTGGGTTTTGTGTGTGTGTGTGTGTGTGTATGTGTGATTTTGGCTTGTTTTTAATAAAATTATCATCAAAATGTTGTATCCAAGACAGCTAGTGTATCCATTTTGCCTTAACTATTATGACTGATACTGAACAAATATATATTCTATGTTGGCAAAAAAAGATTCCTGGAGCCAGAAAATCACTTTCAAATAATATTTTTTGGCAGTTAGTAGCCTACTGAAGTTCATCTATCATTACGTTATGATCTGAAAATTTACCCTGACAAGACGTAGAAATCTGACTGGTCTTCTAGAAATGTGGGAGACCAGCATTGACTCACCAACTAGCTGTGATGAGTGTTTGGCCTAATTGTAGTAATGTACAAAAATATTAGCAGCTGAACTTGAACAGAACTGTGATTCTGAAGTAATTTAAACAGACACAGGGTTATTTCCAAGTCACCTCACAAATTTGGAAAAGGAAAGGTTAACAAATCATTATAATTAGTATCTTCTTTTTTATCATATTTGCATTTTTCAGCTATACATAGTTTGCTAACGTAAGTTAGAACTTCAAAGCAATTTCTGCATGAGTAATTTGTGTCCCTGAAGAAACAGAAACTAGGCTCTCTCTCAGGGATTGTAGTGACGTGAAATCACTTTCATATTATGTCAGGGCTATTATAACTGACTATTTCAATCTGAAGGTCACTAGTTTAAGAATAATTTTGCCAGACACATTCTAGCAAGTGTTATTAGGAAGTGTTATGCACTTTGATTTTTAAGCCTCACTTGCCACCTGTTAAGGTAGAACCATCCAAGAAGATACTTCTTAACTCATGCAGAAGCTTCCAAATATTTATTCTACAAATAGATTATGCAGCTCTGTTAATGAAATCAGTTTGAATTAGATTAGTTTGATTATTGTATGGTCTTAAGGTAGAAGGATAAAAGCATACCTGTGTTTCTCTAGAGGCTTTCACTTTTTTCTGTTGAAGCTTTGAGTGCAGCAGATGTGTAACTTTTACAGTGATTGCACAAAATATAGTTATGTTTGTGTGTATGAATGGCACATCCACTTTTGCATATTCAGTTCATAAAGACTATGACTCTGTTCTTTCTAAGGTAGTGACTACTAAATGATGGTTCTTCTGTGTTTTTAAAAAAAAGAAATCTTTGTGCTGGTGTTGTTTGGTTGGGGCTATTTGTGCTTTTTTGTTATTTAATATGAAAGCCCACTTTTTTTTTCTTCCAGCTTCTTGCTTTGACAAGTATTTTTGTCATAGGTAAATTAACATTTGAACTACTCCTGCCACAGATTCTCTTGGTTTTGTGTCCGTGTGAAGGGAAAAGTTTTAATAAGATAAGTGATGTAAGCTGTGGTCCAGAGCCATGTGATGATGAAGTGCAGCCAAGTCTTTTGAAGATAGTAATGGAGAATTTACTTTACTCTGAGACAAGTTTCTGTGCCCTCTTGTATCTATGTATGTTATATAATAACACTTACTATTATGTTGACAAAAAAATTTTGTTCTCTGTTTAGAGTCTATAGTGTTATAATATTTATCTGCAATGAATATTACCTAGGGACCTCTGCATAGGACTAGAAAATGCTTTATGTAGCTTCTTGATATGTTGTCAGAAGAACTGTGAAGAATAAATCACTAAGTGATATTTAGATTCTTTCCTCCACATAACAAAACGCACTGCAGCTCTTCAAAAATCTGTTTCTTTCTCCCTGTCCTCTTTCCTGTCCTCCCCACTTTTCACAATGTCACTTCCAACTAGTGAACTCTTCTATGTAATCTTTTTATATGTCGGATTAGCTTGTGTCCAATGACATAATACAGGTTGATCCAATCAAACGTTTGAGAAAACTTTGATTTTTGTAGTTTTGCGCCGGCAATTCTCATATGCCTGTTGCTACTTGCATGATACCTTTAGTTCTTTATGTGCTCTATAAGTGCGCTTTGCTGCACATACAATCGATCTTATGTTCTAACTTGGAGGAGAAGTTCAAGTGACTGCTGGCATGTAGGTTTTTAGAGTAGTTTTTTGTTTTGTTTGTTTATTTACTTACTAATTGGCTTGCATATCTTGTTAAGAGATGAAGACTAAATTTCTTTTGAGACCAGTAATGCTACCATATAAGTGTTAAAGCAGGACAAAATCTGCATCAAGAATATAGTTGGTATCATTAATACTAAGTTGCTAGAGCACTTTTAGTCATGAAAACATTCCTCTCTGGTAAGGTTTCACTCAATTTAATTCTGAATTTAAAAGAGCTATAAAGCATATTAAATATGACAACAGAGAAAACAGTTTTCATTTAATATAATTTTCCAGCTTTTTTCTCTCAGGTTGTTTTCTTTGTTTTTCATCAAAAGTACAATGTAAATAAATGTTTCCTGTAACCACTTAATTTCTGTCTTTGAAAATATTACTAATAAATTTTATGATACACTGTGGAGGCATAAATACATATGTTTAGGTTTATAATGACTTTTTGCTAAAATGTGCAGTTGGGGAGACTTGGTGCCGCAAGTAATTGGAAGTAGACAACAAACATATTTCCATTACTGAATGTCTGAAAATTTGTACCTGTCCAGCTCCAAATCAGCCGTTGTTCACATTCTCAGAACTGTGGACACATGTGGGATGCAGGTTGGCATGAGAGAGATGAATAACTGTAATAGTTGTGCCATTTAATGTCAATAGTTGTGACATTTAATGTCACTCTTTTATCCACAGGGAACAGGGTTCAAGTTATTAACTGGGAAATGCAAAATGAATATGTGCTAATAAGTGACTTGAATTTAACAGCTGCTGTCTTTGGAATTATATCATACATCATATAGAAATATTTCTTATCCTGTGAGTGACCATGGATTTTCAAACACAACCATGAAGTTTCATGGTTATCGCCAGAACGTGTGTTTTCAAAAATGAGAAACATGTTGGTCTCCTGGTCAGTCAGCAGAATGAGTTCTTTTTGTTCAAACACTTTGTATACATTAAAGTAGTTGAGATCTTGATGTATTTTCAAAGCCTGTAGGAAAGGTCAATGATTTAAAGAAATATATTTATATTTTTAAAAACCCTTATTTGCCTTGGCACCTTTATTTGGATGGGCTCGTTAGCAGAGATGAAAAATTCACTTTACCTTAAACTCGTAATTTAAGTTTCTCCTATAGCTTTATTTTAATGACAGTTCACTGTGCTGTCCTTAAAATACTTAGTTTTCAGAGACAGATTTGAATTTTGCTGGGTATGATTAGAACTTTTCTCATGAAGCTGACTTCCCTTGGAAATTTCCATATGCTATGATAAAAAAGTTTTGCAGCAACATGCACTCTAGAATGGCAGGATGAACAACTTCATTGAGTTACCTAATTTTGCGAGTTTATGTTCCCATGTTCAAGGAGAGCTTGGTGTCTAAATCTTTCAAGATCAAGGACGTTTTTGAAACACCTATTTATGCCATTTGACTCCTCCCTGTGGTCTGACAGGCCTTGAAGGAACAGAACTGAAAACGAGCTGATGAAGGGGCAATTCACTGACATCAGGCAAGAAATGACTCTCCAGGTGACCTGGCAAAGCTCCAGAACAGGACTCCTAACAGCTGATCTACCAACATCACATGAATTAGCTCATGCCTGACGATGGCTGTGGGTGCTGGGAGCACAGTGCACCTGTCACCCAAGGAAAAGCTTGATGGCGGTGTTTGTCTGCTGCTCCTTATGATCTCTGCACATTTTTTCCAATGATGAAAACATGTCTTTCTGCATTGAAACTGTGCTGCCAGTCATCTTGTTTCTACAAAAATGGAAAATCTGCCCAGTGGCGCTATGGCAAATATGTGTGTGTTGTTCAGTTCATATTACAATAATTACAGTGCTAACTAATGGGTCATTGATGTGACATGACACTAGATGAGTAATGCTTTTGGTGAAGTTAATGAATAGCAGGAAAGGATTTAAAGGAGTGCATCCATTTGACTTTGTTTTGCTCCCCCACCCACAAATATCTTGAATTTCAAGTAGGCCTCATATAGCACAGGAAAAAATCACAGTTTCCAACACTGAACCATGAAATATTGACTGGAAAGTTGAGGCAATTAATTTAGACAAGTACAGAGCTGTTTGGGTGTTATGATTAATATGGAAAATATTTTAAGCCGGCATGACAAACTGGTGCAAAATCCTCTCAATGAGATGTATTTAAATTGCTGCACTTAGAGTGAACAAACTAGATTGCTGTAATGTCCCCGTGTAGACATGCCCTTGCTCTGCTTACTTCCCTGCTTTGATCTGAGATCAGGGAGGGAGATGAAAGCAGAGCAGAAGAGTGCTCCCTATTGTACCTCTCTAAGTGATCACATCTATCTTCATGTGATGCCATGGCAGCTGAGGCCAGCTCAGGTGGTGGAGCTGATTTCCCACAGCTATAAATGCAAAAGGACTGCAGGCAAGGAATTTCAATGAGGGGCACTTGATTTTGCAGCTTGTTTCCAAGGCTAACAAGCAGGCCCAGAGTCAGCCGACTGGACCTTCCGCACTGTGTATCAATTTAGCCATGATTTTGGGAAGGGGTTGTGTTAGAGACAGCAGTGAAGATGTAGTTCCCCTATTCATTTCATGGCACAGGATGCATTGTTATTTAAGTGACATATGCAAATTAGAAGTGGTTTCTTAAAACGAACGTAGCTAGTCTGACATGAAAGAGAGGAAATGAGCAAAGTGTAATTGAACATGTTAGTTATTGATGTGATGTATGGAAAATGAATACACACTGTTGATAGACCTAGGTATACACAAGAAAATATTATTTATTTGTTTTCTACTAGTAGTGAGGAACAGGAGTCGTGATCCCAAACATATTGTGTTAGGTGTCATATGGAAAGACTGTCTTCATCTAAAAGAGCTTGCAACACTGACTATACAGTTATAGTCACGCTGCTTGGCCAAGCTTGCAGGGATGCAGTATGATTTGTTTTCATTCAGGTTGAAATTCTTTTATTCTCTGGTGAATAAATTGTGGAGGAAGGAGTAAAATCTTGTACTTTTGAGTTTCTGTGATGTGCTGGAAACAGAACCGTGTCAGCTTTTGCTGGAAAACAGTGCTGGAGCACTTAATCACACCTTTTTTCAGAAAATATTGAAATGAACTCAGTGTTTATAACTTCCATACAGAAAGACTTTTTTTCTGCTGTTCAGCGTTCACATTTTCTTTTTACACAGTCACACAGAATCTAGCTTCATTCTACACTTGATAAGTTGTTGCTGTAATTTTTTCAATGTTTATACAACACTGAATTTCTCTTTGCAATCTTTAAATGTAACCATCCTTCACAACAAGGATCTTCCTCTACTCCAATAATGTAGATGGAAATAAGACAGCATATATGATTTTAAAATTAGATCTTTTATGTCCCATAATTGAATAAGGGTCAAAAGCTTCAGGTGTGTGCAAGCAAAATGGTACCATATTCACTTGCCTTGTCTGTAGATTTTTTGTGAGAATTATAGATTTGGATCTAGAAAGACAGTTTATCTAATGTTTAGAAAAAGACTCATTAATTTTCAAAGTAGTTCCTTCAGCTAAATGATTTGTTTTCCTCTTACCACTTGCGTTAGGTTTGTGTGGCGGGATTTTGGTAGCAGGGGAGGGGCTACAGGGGTAGCTCCTGTGAGAAGCCGCTGGAAGCTTCCCCAGCTCCAAATCAGACCCGCCGCTGGCCAAGGCCAAGCCTGAGAGTGATGGCAGATCTGCCTCTGTGATCACATATTTAAGAGGGAGGGGAAGGAAAAACCTGCAGTGAACCAGCAGCAGAGGGAGAAGTGGTATGAGAGAGAAGCAGCCCTGCAGACACCAAGGTCAGTGCAGAAGGAGGGGAGGAGGTGCTCCAGGTCCTGGAGCAGAGATTCCCCTGCAGCTTGTGGTGCAGCCCATGGTGAGGCAGCTGTGCCCCTGCAGCCATGGAGGTAAAAAGGGAGCAGAGATACACCTGCAGCCCGGGGAGGACTCCACACCGGAGCAGGCGGATGTGCCCAAAGGCAGCCATGACTCCAGGCCCACGCTGGAGTACACCCTGTGGAGAGGGGACCCACGCTGAAGTAGTTCACAAAGAACTGCAGCCTGCCGTAAGGACTTACTGTCTCCCATGAGAGGGACCTCACGCTTGAGCGGAGGAAGAGTGTGAGGAGTCCTTCCCCTGGGGAAGAAGGAGCAGCAGAGACAGCGTGTGATGAACTGACCACAACCCCCATTTCCCATCCCTCTGTGATGCTTGGGGGGAAGAGGTAAAGAAATCGGGAGTGAAGTTGAGCCTGAGAAGAAGGGAGAAGTGGGGAGAAGATGTTTTAGTATTTGCGTTTATTTCTCATTATCCAACTCTGAAACAAATTACACTAATGTGCCGGGTTGGCCCTTTGCTGGGGGCCAAACCACCCACGCCCACTCACACAGTCCCTGCCCCCACCCAATAATAGGGGAGAGAATTAAAGAGGTAAATTGAAAAGGTTCTGACTGGGCAGAACCAGCCCGATTGGCAGATCCTCTAGTGTTGACAAGCCAAGCAGCTTTTGCTAAATGTATATCCCAGTTTTTGGGGCAAAGGAAAAAAAAAGATTCGTGGGTTGAGATAAAGACAATTTAATAACTAAACTACAATAATATTGGAAATAATACTATTTACAAAGATGCAATGTGATACACAGTGATACTGCCCCTCCCCACCTGATGGCCAAAGGCCCAGCCCACTCCCAGCCAGTGACCCGGAAGGAGGGAGAGCTAATGATCCTCCTGGAGAAGGAGGATGCCAAAACTCACGGAACGGAGATAAAGGAGTGTCCCGGGACGAGAGCTGACGGCAACCGTGGGGGGAGGGGGAGGGGAAAGGCCTTGGGAGAGCAAACGCAGGCTCCCAAAGTGAGATGAATCCGGAGCCAAAAGAAAGTGAAAAGCCAGCTCTCCCGGAAGAGTCCTCTCCTATATACTGGGTATGACGTGCATGGGATGGAATAATTGGTCAGTCTGCTTCTCAATCTTGACCTAAAAGCAAATCCCAAGCTAGAAGCCGGACTGTCTCTCCCCCCCCGGCTCTGTCTATGGAGAGGAGAGGAGAGGAGGAGAGGCTGAATGTATTTTGTCTTTGAGAGTATCCTAGCAATAACCATAAACGTTCTTTTCTTATCAGTTTTCTTCTGAGCAGGAATCCAAAACATAGCTTCTTGCTAGCTATTTATAAAGAGAAGGGAAAAAAGAAAAAAAAATTAACTCTCCTCTGCTTAACCCACGACAACTGATTTCCACAAGTTGAGTCTGTTTTGCCCATGCCCACAATTGGTGAGTGATCTCTCCCTGTCCTTGTCTCAACACATAAGGTTTTGCCTTTTTGTCTTCCAATTCTCCTCCCCCTCCCACTTGGGGGAAAAGTGAGCGAGCGGCTGCAGAGTGTTCATTGCCAGCTGGGCCGAAACCACGACACCACCAATGATCAGACCTTTCCATGTCAAACCAGTAGCAACTGAATGAGAATTCAATAATCTGAATCAGTCCATTCAAACCATTGTTCTTTTTATGGCAGATCTTGAACAGTCACATTTTCTCATTTTCTGTTTTATTGATTGAGGTGCATCTGTAAGAACAGATGAATTGCTGGAAGCACATTAGTTCAGTTTGACTCTGGCCATGTACTTTTCCCAAAAGACTTAAGTATTAGTTTTTTTCTTCTGGAGGCCTAGTCCTGTGACTGCAAGAGCTGTCAGTAGTTACCGCAGTTGTGAAAGCTGATTCTGAGTTTACATGAAAATTAATAGCTTTCTATTCAGGCATTTCAGCACTTGTACTAATTTAGTGTTTTCCATTGAACAGAAATTTGGAATTCTGGAAGTGGGCAGCACTAGCGAAAAGGCAAGCCCTTCTTTATTCACTACAAGACAGATGGAATGGAGACAGCCAACAAAATTAGCTACCTCCCTGGAGGCTATAGAAAATAATCTCCATTGTAGTTCAGAGATGGACTTTCATGAGCATAGACAGACAATTGCATGAAATTGGGTTGAATTATGGGTAGGTAGTTTAGTAAGATGGACTACTGCCCACTGGGGAGAATTTTGGAGCTATGAAAAATGATCTCTGATAATGGTAATGGATGTAAAGATAACAGTTTGTCTTTCACTGAAATTATTTTCTAGGGTTTTGTCCTTGTTTCTTTTCCTGAGAATCAGATTAGTTTACACAAAACAAAAGGAGAAATGCAAAATAAATGGGGGGTTGGGGGATAAAAAAATACATGTACTTTTAAATAACACAAATAGGCCAATCTTATGGAATTTACCTATTTCTAATATAAATGGTGTTATTTAAAATATTTAGAATTTACAATGTATATGCAGGAATCTAGGGTTAAAAACAAGTAATTCTAAATAATAGCTTAACATATAATATAACATACTTTAATATAATCAGTTTGTACAAAAACACATTAAAAGAGACAATCTCATTAAAACTCAACAGACATTTAGCTCAGCTGGAACAAGACTTATTTCAGTCTCATTCACACTGAATTTTCAGATAGATTACAAATACACATGCTTAAACAAAATAAATACAAAATACTTCAAGAGCTACAGCAATGAAAATACTTGAGTGACAGCATCCGTGTATTTTACGACATACTGTATCATTGCCTTTTCAAATTTGAATAAATTACAGTTCTGCAAACCGTAATTATATTGGATGATACTTGATGGCTACACTTTGTAATGCTGAACCAGTATTAATTAAGTTTCTCTAAATTTGTATACTTTCTCCTATCTCATATTGGTACTTACATGCTTTGGGTAATTACAGTCATCTACAACTTTTATATGTGGTTGAGTGCCACTCCTATGTACCTCTATATATTTGGGATCCAAACTTTTACACCGTGGTTCTCATCACAGCTCTCTCAACTGAGCAATAGTTTTCACTCATTTACTACCTCAGAAACAGATTAGATTCTGTTGAAGGCAAGCGTCTTCAATTTTGAAAGGAAGAGCTATTTGCCAAGGCCTTTACCTGCTGCACTGCTGAAGAGTAAAGCACAATGATTAATGTTATTTGTATTGAGAATAATAAGCAACATCAACAAAAGATGATTTTACAACTTTAAGCATGTGTTTTTTGCTGTTCTCAAGTAAGGCAGTGGACATCAATCTCTGTGGTGAGACAAGCTATGTTAGTATTCTGAAACCTTTCTTCAGGAAATGTATATGTGTGCCTCCGTGGTGTATGTCAGCTGCTCTCTGAACTCTACCCCAAGGAAGCTGTACCTTTTAACCTGCATTTGAGCTACGAGATGCTGTCCAGAACTCCTACGCTGTGCTTGACTAGACTTCCTAATGACGTTCTCTCCTCTGTCCTGCAAATTCCTGAACTTTGAACTAATTTCTTGCTAACTTCATATGGGCAAAGGATCACATTTCTAATTAGCTTCTCTTACTGGTGAACAGTGCAGTAACTGGTCAAAATCCAGCTCTTTCTGAACCACAAATGTGTTCCCTGTTTAATTCAGGGACTTCTTTCAGCATGTTTCCCCATCCTCCTCTGTTGCTCAGCTGGTAAATTTTTCTGCTTTTTTGCTTAGTAATCTGAGTTGTCTTTGGTAGATAAAAGAAAATGAGGACCTGAGATCCTCATGTACTCTGTTACAGTCCACATTGGAGAGAGAAGCAGAGCTGGGTTTGATTCCCAGTTTTTATTTCATCTGGTAGGACAGGTAGTTAAAATTTCCCTGTGACTGCTGTCCAGCAGGCAAGAGCAGCCTGCGCATTGCCCCAGGAGCTGTTGGCTCTCATGTGCATTTCTACAGTAATGAATGCCTGTGATTGCGACTTTATTCCAAATCCTTCTGTTTTTGCAGACTTACTGTGCAGAAAGACACAGTGATACTAGTAGCTCTCTAAATTTTGTGAGGTGACTGTTAGACTTTGCTGCCTCTTTTTCTGTTCTCTCCAAATGTAGATTTAATGACAGCAATTGGGATACAACTATTCCAGACATATTCTGTTATGCCAAATAAATCAGGATCTTTGTCATTCAACATCCTCTCTGATGCTGTTTCCATGTTTCTCCTGCTCCTTATGGGTATAAATGGTTCTGTGAATTAGTAATTTTCTCATTCTTTGCTTTTCATTTCCAAGACTTTCCATTTCTCCTTTTCTGGGTGTATTGAAGGTAGATGGGATTTGCACTAGGTGAGAAAGTTTTCATCATTTTCAGTTTATTCGTCTCATCTTTTTATTTATTTGCAAGGATTGGTGTGGAAATCTGGTCCAGGAGTTGTGTGGGGAGGAAACTCATGACCTGAGAAAGAAATTACTTACTTTGAATCTGGCCTCCCATCCAGTATATCTGGGTGACCTTTTCCTGTCTTCACAGTCAGCTGTGGTTGATCTTGAGATGAAAGGTGAGCAAGTTTTGCACATCCCTTAGTTTTGTGAGTAGAATTAGCCCTGGAGGGACCAAAATCTGCTGTAATCTGGAGCTCCAAGGAAGGGTGTGCATTCTGATAACCATGAAGGAACAAAATGCAAAGAGCTTTACACACTGGTCTGTGGTGATTTACCTGGCTTTCCTCCATGGGAAACTGCCCCTTCACTCTGAGGAGAAAATCCTGTTCAAAGAAGGACTGTTGCCAGTTCAGCCAGTCTTGAGGAGTGGAGTTTGGATCTAGGGCTCTTTGGTGAAGGAACTGCAGCATTGGCAGCAAAACCTGGTGCAGAAGAAATAATATGGGCTAAATTTTCTAATGACAGAGTCAGTTTTTTCCTACATAGAAAGAACAAATCACAGAGAAGCCTGTGTTTTTAAAATTATTATTATAATTTTTATTTCTTATTCCACTCCCGAAAGTTATTGTTGAATGATTTGCTGTATACTCCTAAAATGGGAATAATTTAGTTGACTACTTAAGCTGTGGTAAATCATTGTGCTCTTGAGAAAAAAGAGAAGGTTATTGCTCTTATCTTACTGCTGTGCTTCTTGAAGAGTGTTCCCAGTGCTGGGCCCATTCCTACCTTGGCTCTTGAGTTGTTTTTTTCCTTTCCAGTCCAATCCACCCTTGCTTTAAAGGACTGGCAACCTAGACTTCAATGGTTGCAGCAGCAATCCTGCCTTTCAAACAAATGGTTTTGTTTTTTGAACACAAATACAAGATACAACACAAATACAGTAAGATCAAAGATCTGCAATCTGTTATTTGTGGTATACTGACTTTACTGGAGTTAAATTCAGCTAGGCTATACAACCACATGGCAGTTATATAGCTTTTAAAATGTGTGAAAAGCTAGGTTTTATTTTAAGGACAAATATTTCATTTAATAGGGATATTTAGCCTAATCACACACCTGTTAAAAAACAGATAAAAACACAAAATGCTTTTTTTTCATGTTTCAGTGATGGGCCATTTGTTTCAAGCCAAAAAGAGGTAAAGCATATCTGTCTTTTAGATTATTTGCCTTGCCCACAGGAGCTTCTTTTTCAGGTTGCTAGCATGGTATAGATCATTTGTACCAAAGAGGACAGAACTGAGCAAACCAATGAAATGTGTCTGCTTTTAAAAAGGAGCTGAAAATCAATAACAAATTATTGTTTTCTATAGCAGTTTAGGTTCCTCATGCCTCCCCTCTGACATGTGGATGTAGCTATAAATTAATTTAGTTTGAGGCTATAAAGAACATAACTTTCACTGGACTGACTAGCTGACATGCATTAGTGATATAAAAATAACACACCTTGTCAGGATAGCTTTCGAGGAGTGCTGAACTGCAAGGTATTTTTATAGTTTAACGAGATATAGGCCCATACTTCCAGAGGGAGACACAGTGAGCAGAGCACTCTATAATTTACTGCTGTAAAATGATCAGGATTCATGCTGTCTATAGAACATGAAAAACATTCTTCATTCCTTACCAATTAGATCATAGTTACAACTCTCATCTCCTTTGAGCTTAAAAGAAAATTCTAACTGCTAGACATAAATGAATGCTGCGGTTAAATTAAACCCTTCAACAGCCCAAACAGGCTTGAAAGAAATGCCTTCTGGATGTTATTAACATGCATATTTAAGTGCTATTTTTAAATTTAACTGCAAGCCATAGCAAGCACAAATGTTTATAATAGCTATTTCAAAACTGAAGCATTACTTTGAAAAGCATTTTCATTGCTGTTAATTTCTTGCCGATAATTTTATTTCGGCTTTATTATTGCTGGCTTTGTGTGTGTGTGTGTGTGTGTGTGTGTGTGTGTGTGTGTGTGTGTGTGTGTGTGTGTGATGACAGAAAACTTGCACTGAAGGCCCAGGATATAATATTTTTCCAGCCTTGAAATGATGCTTGCTTAAACTATGTCGCATGTCAATGCAAGGCTCAATTCCTCAAACATGTCTGATTTGCTAAGTAAGCAATCCTATTTATTTCAGTGGGACCTCGATGTAGGGAAGGTAGATGGACATATTCGCAGAGTCAGTGCTTCGGTCTTATGCTTCAGTTTACAGATGTATCTGTTAACAACACAAAATTTCCTGTGGCTTGTCCTGCAGCATAGGGAGCAGAAAGGAGTGTGGGGAAGAAGGAGGCAAGAAAAAGAACAGATAGCAAAGGGGTTTGGTTTTCTGTGTTGCTTGTGTGGTTAATCTTCTCTGCTTCAGTACTCCACATTTTCAATTCTTTTGCAATTTGGTCACACTGACAAGCCACAAACACTGCTTGTTCCATACAGGAAACCTTGATTGCTAGACAGAAATGAATTCAGTGATGGCTGAGAGGTGACCTTGCAAGACTTCAAAATATCAAAGTGTGTCATTATGATATGCTTGATAAAAGTGTCGTTTAAATATCCATGGAAACTGGCTTTCACATTCAGCTCCAGGGCTTTGGTCATAAACAAAATACTGGACTGTGAAGGGATTTCAAAGATATACCTGGTCGTTTTGATCTCTGCAGCTAGTCTTTCCCTCAACTCTGTCCTTAGGAAGGCTGTTAAAGATGCAGCTATGCCAAATGTTCAGTGGGAGCACTGTGATCTGTTTACTGCTTTGATGTTCTCTACAGGCTACTGCTTCCTGTGAACAAGGCACGCATGGCAAAACACATGTGAATCTCCTCCTCTTAATTAAAAACTAAAAATGCATTCATCTCTGCAAATGTCTGTATTTGACAGAGGGAAAGCAAGATAAACAGTCCTATAATGCCAGGGAAATATGCAAAACCAGGCAGCAAAATCAGTAAGAATTGGTGTCCCCTTTTTGCTGCAAGTTTGGAAATGTGTTTGTGCTCTGCACTGTCATCAGGATCATTTCCAATGTTTTAGTTCTGTAAACGGTATTTAAGTATAGGTGAGCATTTAACTAGCATAATGAACTGCAGAACTGTTGATACAATAAGTGAATTGAAGGAGATGAAGAGTAGATTTAATTTTTTTTCTGATTTTGCACCAGCTGAGTGAGATAGATGTTTTTCTGGCTTGTGAACAAAGGTTACAGTGTCATTTAATATAGCCTTTTAAAGATCATGACTGTAGAAGTGAGAGTTAACCTCTTATTAATTATCTTGTTTAGCAACAGAATATTTGTAAAACTACAGACAGTTTCCCTCATTATTAATATAAAACATTTTTTCTGCCTTTTAAAATGTCACCAGAAGACTTTGGGGAATGGACTGTTGTATCTAGGTATGCAGTGCTATGAGAAAATCCCAGTTATTGTTACGGTTTTCCTTAGCTTCATAATTATTGAGTAGATTAGTATGCAACCTCCCGCCTCCCAAAAAACCTCAGCCAACCAACCGAAAAAAACCAACCACTAAACCAACCCCAAACCCATTGTTATTTAAAGTACTTGACTTTTGTTGATTACGCCTTAATTAGAACTTTCAGATTTTCTAGAGGATTGATTCAATAATACTTTCCTAAATTTTTGGTCTTTTTTCAATACTTCATTATCTTTATTTTTATTTTTTTTTACACTTTATGCCATCTATGAGGTACAGGCCTTCAGCAATTTTCTTGAGAATGTAGAAATGACAGAATCCTTTTCACTAGCTGCTTTTTTATATAAAAGCCAAACATAAGAATGTTATTAAATTGGAATAGCTAATTTGGAATAACTAATGAAAGACACTGTTACTTTTATGTGAGGGTTTCAAAGCATTTTTAAGTGCAAGTTAATTGAGTCTACGCACACTCTTTGGGGTGAGAAGTTAATTAATATTATCCCTTTCATCACAGGTCCCAGCTGTGAACAGTCCTGGGCCTCTCCTAGACAGTAAAACCAGGCAATAAACAGCTGTGTGTTTTGTGACTACATGGGACTGGTGCTTCCTTTGAACATGTGATCCTGCAGACTATTAAAAATACAATGCAAAGAATTACTTTGGAGCATGTGAGAAAATGCTTGGAAGACATCTTAAGAGAGCCAGCTATGTATAATTTCTGTTCACCATTGGTCTCCTCTAGGGCTCTAGCAAATTTTTCAAAGCCATCCCTCTCTGTCACATCAGCCCTGGCTGTGTGGCAGGTCTTGTCACTTCAGGAACAGTAGTGAGAAGAGCAGGACCACTTGCTCCTGCTGCAGGTCATAGCCTCATCTTTGAGGACAGCATGTTTTTGCCAATGTGTTGATCTAAGAATAGGAATGGTAATAGTGTGGGCACAAATTCCCTTCTGCAGTAAATTAGCTCTGCTGATAAGGATGAAAATGTTTGGTGTCCAAGAGTTTCCGTCTCTTTTCTTCCTGTGTACAAACATCGGACATACGGAGGGACGAAGATGTGGAAACTGTCATACAGTTAGCAGCACAATTAATATAAATTGAATTTCTACCTCTGCCAACACTGATACACAGAGGACAAGAGGAAGGTTTTAGTTAAGGAAAGAATCTAGTCATGGGCTGAAGTAACAAAACGTATAAAGGCTATTGTCTTTCACTTGGCTTATTTATTTCAGTTTTGTTAAGGTGTAGGAGTTGGTGTGCAGTAATCTACAAAGAAGTCCCATAACATGGCCTGAATTGCATGGAAGCTGTGTGCAACATTATGTTTGACTTTGCTTTGTGTAAAGGAAAAATATCATGTCCCAACTCTTGGAGCAGAGGTGGGGAAGGAGACCAATAACTGGTAAATACCAGGGCAACTTTGTGACACGAGGGCTGATGACAAGTGGAAATAGGAAGCAATAGTCTTTTAAAGATTTGACATACAGAAATGGTGGGTGTAATATGGAGTGGTTTTGCCCATGCTCTTGCCTTTTGGAGAGCAGTCACTTTTCATTAAAAGGTCTAGAGTAAAAAGAAGTTTTTGGCTGTGGGCATAGTTTATTTTATTTACTCAAGCAGTGTCCTACTGCTTCAAAGCAGGGGTTTGGAACTCCAGTGTCCTCAAAAATTCTCTGTCTGTTGGCCATGGTGGTAGCCATCATCAGACGAATCAATGCCACAGCCACTGAGGAGATTGTGCAAGAGTGGAAATAGAGCAATCTGAGGAGTTACTGTTGTAAATGTATTTGGTCAGTCATATATACACTATCACAGATTGCTTTACATTGGCTCTCTCCTTGGGGAAGGGAAAACAAGTCAAAGTTGCCTGAAACAGTGCAGATTGTGTATGTCGGGACAGGGAGGTGGGGGGAGGAGTGTGTTTGATGTCCTAATCTAGAATAAATATATGGTCGGACAAGGGAAAAAAATGACGAGATAATCCAAACACTGGACAAAGCAGCTGTAAACTGTTTGATTAGTCTCCTTTTAAAGGACACTGTGGACACACAGTAACAAAGTGCAGTGTGGGGAGAATTTTTAAAGCAACAGAAGGAAAGGACGTTAATATTTCTGAACTCAGCAAGCTCAAATTAAAGATGATACTCTTTTCTACTGACTGAGACTGTAACTGATCTGCACAGTTCGATCACAGTACTTAAGATATGAGGAGTTTTGCATGCCACACAGATAACGTCTTTTTCTGTTTTGGAAAGACTCTGTGGATTTGGAGCCGACCCAGCCCATGTCTTCAGAGAGCTAAGAGCCAAATCCTATCTGTGCATGAAAGAGTTCTGAGTGTTTACAAGGATGAAAGAGTGCTGAGTGTTTACAAGAAAGAAGCTGTGCAGGGACATTCAATCTTCTCTGCATCCTGAAGTGGTCCTCCAGGGTCTCCGATGTGGTCTCAAAAGGACAGGCTGGTGTATGCCTGTTGTGTAAGTGATGACCAATGTGTAAGTGAATGTGTGTCTTCCCTTGTCAGAAGTCTGCATATTTTAAAGCACTGCATCCTTTGTTGGCAATATAGTCTGGCATAAAGTCTGCATAGCTGTTAAAGCTGCAAGACTGCTGCCCTGGAGCTCCCTGAGAGCTGTGGAGAATTTTTTTTTTTTTTTTTACATTCATAGATGACTGACTTTGAGGCAGTGTAGTCTGGGGACCTTGAGCTAGATTAGAAAATGACTGGAATAAATGATCTACTACAAAGTTTCCAAGAGGCTGGCCCTTCTCTTTCACCTCACTTTGAGCTTGATTTTCCACTGCTCATCTCACTCTCTCTCCTTCCCTGTCCTTTTTTGCATGGTCCTTTTTCCACCTTTTTATTTATTCTTCTTCTATTGCTGACATTCTCTTTCCTATGCCTCTTTCTTCCCTGCGGCCTTTTTATGTCCTTCCTTTATCTTTCTTAACCAGATGTCTTATTTAATCTGCTCTCTTTTATTTTTTTTTTATCCACATATCCTACCCTTTGTGCTTTCGCTTCCTATCTCTATTTGGTAATGATGGTTATCTCTTTATGTGAGGGGATTGGAGATGTACAATTAAAGGACATATTCTGTTACTCTCCTTTGCACATTTTCTTCTTGCTCTATTCCCTCAGCAACTTTTTTCCAGTCTTCTTTTCCTAGTCCTGTGCTGCATACCTGAAGCTCAGTCCTGTGCCAGTTTTCTCCAGGAGGTTGTGCTGATTATTGTTTACCATCTTCTGGGAGTTTTTTCTTTCATAGAATCATTCTTTACTCCTTGAAGTTGGTTGGAGAAAAGTGAAGAATGAAGAATCATGGCGCTGTATCCCTGCAACTAGATGGATGTGGGCATTCCCTCTGCAGTGCAGTGCAGAGGCTAGGGAGTATCCTCTACCTAATGGACCAGCATAAATGCTACACTTAACTACAGACAAATGAGCAAACTTATCCTTCCTGTGCATGACAAGTGTCAGGTAAACTTTTCACTGACTTCTCTCATAACTTCAAATACAACATCAAGTTGCTGCATATCAGCTGAACACAGGGTAGCTGGCCGCGTGCTTGCTGCTAGCTGTTGGCAAAATAAGGTAAAAAACCTTTTCTAAAGCTTAAATAAAAGAGATTTAAACTACCTCACAGTCACAGAGGGTTAACAGCCAGCACACAGCTTATTACACTAGCATGGCTCATAGGGAATTCAACATGTTATTGCGACTTGATCATGTAGCTGACACCTTCTACGATGTCTGCAGTGATAAGACAGCTCATAGTGGGATTTGTTGTAAGCATTATCCAGGATATCCTGCTTAAAAACACCTAAAAACTGAAGGTAGTTCATGGTACAAAGGGTAGCTTCATTAACAATTATTCTTCACCGGTAAGGAAGGAAAGTAGACCCTGTAACAGGGGAATTAGCTAGGTTGCATTACCAGAGAGAAACTCTGCTTTACCTTCACTAGCAAAGTCCCAAGCCAGCATTGTTTGGTGTAATGAGAACTCTACAGCATATACAGTCCTGATTACAGATCTATACAGGTGTCCTTACAGCTCCCCTAAAAAAAAGGTGGTGCTGCAGCTCACTATTTTCTAGTAGCAAGTTTCTGGGGACTTTCAAAATGATAAGATGTTTTTACCATTCTCTCTCATTCATTCCGTGTTAGCGGATCTGAGGCACCACAGATTTTAACATGAAGAAATAACCTAATGTCAAAATAGCGAGGTTCCTAGGTACAAGTGTATTGCCTCAAGCTTGTGAAGTTACCAGCAATCATCCAAATTTGGCTGGTTTTCCTCCAGCTTGGCTGTCTTTCTCCTCCCCTTGGTGATGGTTAGGTGTGATGTTGCCTTGGGATTCTCACTGACATCCACCACAAACAGTGTCTCTAATCAGTGTTGCTCTGCTGGCATCACGTGTGGAACAGATCAGAGTGCCTGATCAGCACAACACAGAGACTGGAGGAAAGTGAGGAAGTGAGGGGGAGCGACTCAAGGAAGAGGCTGGAAACAAATTAAAGAGTCAAGCTTGAAAAAGCAGAAAAACAATCTTCAGGTATTTGTTGCAATTCAACAAGAATGTGGTTAGACTGTGCACTTGACTTCATGCCGTCTGTCTCTGTGAGCACTTCATCATTCTTGTTTTATTGGCATCAGTGTCTGCAGCAGCATGTGCTTGAATTTGATGCACTCAACTATTCACTGAAGTGTAGTCTGAAGAAAACCAGTGATACAGACGATAGTTAGCAAAGACAGCCACTCAAATTTGATACTGTATTAGAGGTTGATTTGTGATCACTATACAATTTTCAGACTATCCTAAGAGAGAAAATAATCACAGGTTTCAAACAACAAAATTAGCTTGAAAATGTTGTATTTTACTGAATAAAATTGTACCAGAAAATGTATAGCTCAATAACTTGGCTAATCATAGGCCATTTTATTGAGAGAGCAAGTGAGCAGAAACACAAGAAAAAACTATATAAATGAGGAAGCTGAAAGTAGAAAATGTCGATGAGAAATATTTGTCTTAAATTTAAATAACAAAGCAGTACTTCAGGTATCAGTACCTTTTATAAGACTGGAAGAATACAGTTATCTAAGTTCTCACTCTGCATGGACAGTTGGAGAGTTCATGGTGTGTCATTAAATATACAGTTTCACCAGTCTTACCAGGCCATGTTTAATGAGCAAAAATCTTCTCTGATCTGCAACTCAGTTCCTTAAATTTCTACCTCAGGTTTTCTGTCAGCCATCTGCTAGTCAATGAAAACAAGCATTATAAAAATCTATTTGACATAAAGGTTTTATTAGTCCTTCCCAGATCTGAAGTGGCATATTGATATCCTGTTCCTATTGTTAGTTACAGTGGTTTTGGCTATATTGATATTTCTTGCTTCAATTCTTGTAATTTCTTTTCAAAAAGTAAAGCTCAATAGTTTTTATTTTAGTAGTCAGTGACTGATTTTGTATACTAATGCCAGTTCACTCCCATTACTTTAGCTCAGCAGCAAATGGGAAAAAGAACCTCTGTCTGAATACTATGTGCCAAGCAGATTATGCTTCTTTAAAAAGATACATTGTCTTGCTCTTGTGTGTGGAAAGATGGTTCAAAATTATTTCATTATATATCAAAGGCTTTCCTCTGTCTTTAGATCTTTATCAGATACTTTTCTGAGTCACATTTAAAAGGTTCTGACTTAGGGAAGGTAATAAGATGGTTCCCTTTGAAGAAAATCTAAACCCACAAATGAAAGAGTATGCGCTTTTGAATATGCTGTAAGAAGAGTTTTTATACTGATACAGAGGGCTGTTCATGAAGAACATGATCTGCTTGGAAGCAATCGTAATTTAACAGTTTAAACAACAGCACTTACAGAAGAACACATTTGAAAAATAGCTATCTATTTTACAGTTATAAGGCTATAAAATTCTTTGACGTGGCAGAGGTCTCACTTCTCAGACTTAGAGACCAAGCCTGCAGCAGTCATGGTATGTTTGTTGAAAGAAAGGTATTTCACTTAGTAAAATTAAATCTATCACAACATGTACTTTTCTTAGGAAAACAATAGCACATGAAGGACCAACCCATTATGTTTCAGACATTGGATAGGAGAATAAAAGAAAGGATAGAGCTAGCAGTAACAGCTAGAATTTTTTCTTCCAGGCTATCTTGCAAATAGTTTGGATTTCTCATGTTCAGCTGACTGTGTAAGGGGTTAAAGTGACTGTGAAGACGATGTACAGTCCTGCAGTCTGTGCATGAGTTCCAGAACAGGTGCTGAATCAGTGAGCATATTTATCTCTTGTTCCCGCTTGCAGTATCATTAGCCTCAAAAAAAGTTGAATGAAGTAGAATAAGGTCATTGATATCTATTTGCCATTTGCATTTAATGAATATGTTTCAAATTTTGTTGAACACATAGTTTGTGTTTCTTCATGCATCCTCAACTATTTTTAGGGTGTGTCTGCATTATCAATTTGGGTAACAGCAGCAGCAGGATAATTTTGAAGCAATTTCTCTATTTTTTCTGTATTTGCCTCAAGTTTGTTGGATCTGTAAATGGCTCTGAGAGCACAAATTTTATTCGTGTTGGGAGAAGCTGCCATACTGTCATATACACCCTCCAGGGGTGACTGACACATGCTCATGACTAGAAGACTCTCAAACCCTCCAGCTCCTGTGAAACAGCAAGTGATTCACATACTACGCTGGGGACATGCGTTCAGTGTACTTTCACATTAGCCATTGACTGCCAATGCTCTGCTGAGTATCTACCAACTAATGCACCTCTCTTCAGCCCCTTCCTTGGCTGGGATATATTTTTGGATATAAAGATGTTTCTCTGCTTTGTGCATACTATATTTTGCTCCATCCCTCCTTGCCTGAACCTTTTTCTTTTTTTTCCATTTTATTCCTGCTCAATTTTTTCTTAAAGTGGATTGTGCCATTTTGATAGTTACTCCTTCCAGAAAGCATAAAATTCATAGAGGAGAAGTCTGATGGTAGATTTTTATTGCTATCTTCAACAACTCACTGCAATCTGCAGATAAGACAGAGCCAGACTGTTCTCAGACTTGTACAGTGGTAGGATGGGATGCAACAGTCTTATATTACAGTAAGGAAAATTCCAGTGAGATATCAGGAAAAAATGCCATGAAGGTATTAAAACACTGAAGGGGGTTGCTCAGAGATGTGGAGCTTCCACCCTTGGAGCGATTCAGAACTTGACTGGTCACAGTCCTGAGCAAATTAATATCTGTTGGCCCTGCCTTAGTTGGGAAGTGTGGCGGGTTAACCCTTGGCTGGGGGCCAAACTGCACACATCCGCTCACACTGTCCCTGCCCCAACCCAATGATAGGGGAGAGAATTAAAGAGGTAAATTGAAAAGCCTGATTGGCAGATCCTCTAGTGTTGACTAGCCAAGTGGCTTTTGCTAAATGTGTATCCCAGTTTTTGGTGCAAAGGAAAAAAAGGACTCGTGGGTTGAGATAAGGACAATTTAATAACTATACTACAAAAATAAACTACAATAATATTGAAAATAATACTATATGCAAATATACAATGTGATACACAGTGATACTGCCTCCACCCCCCCACCCAATGACCAAAGGCCCAGCCTGCTCCCGGCCAACAATCCCGGAGGAGGGAGAGAATGAGC
>WKFP01015092.1:617329-632444 GCA_011057875.1 Pterocles orientalis
CAACTCCCCCACCCCTCTTACCTTGCCTATCCCTTCTGAAGAGCCGATACCCCTCAATGGTGGTATTCCAGTTATGGGAGTCATCCCACCATGTTTCCGTGATAGCAACAAGGTCATAACTTTCCAAGTGCAACATGGTTTCCAGCTCATCCTGCTTATTTCCCAGGCTGCGTGCATTGGTATAAAGGCACTTCAGTTGGGTTTTCTGTCGCACCGCCTTCATAGAGGATATTTTATAAAAGGTATGTTCCCCTCAATCCTGGGCTTGGGTATGCTTTTGACTCTCCTTGAACCGGACTTCAGTGGGCACATGCTCTATTTGTTGCAGTCTTTAGCCTAACTAATGCTCACAGAGTAGCTAACATATGCTTTTAGTCCACCTGAAACAGTGTTAATATGCCTTAAGAATGTGTTTTTATGTATTTAGTATACAGTTGGAGGTATGTAAAAACAAAGAAACAGAAAAAACAAAAAAAAACCACCTAAAAACAAACAAACAAACAAAAAAAACCCACCTAAAAACAAACAAACAAACAAAAAAAAACAAACAAAAAGAAACCAAACCAACCCTTCCCTCCTAAAAAGATAAAGAAACCTGAGCCCCAACCTCCTACTTAGGAAAACTGCAACGTATGCATGAACAGTACAAAGATAAACTTACCCCCAAGCTCCTTTAAACCTACTAGTTTTCTTGAACTTTAATTTTCTGTGGATTTTTTTTTAGGTCTTAAATTCAAGGAATGCATCTTTGATGACTTGTAGGTTATACGTGTTACAGGTTTTAGACATGAAAATATGGGATGCTTATTGTCACTCTTAACAGGAATGTGGCTCAAAGACAGCTTCCTCAGAGATACTGTGAGAAGGCAGATCTTTGTGTGAGTTTCTATTTTGTTTAAGCCAGTATTTGGCATTAGCCTAAACTATACTGAAGTAAATGATCTTTGATAGAAATATACGTCTATACAGAGATTTCTAGAAGTTTAAATAGATACATTTAAATATCCTATGTCATGAAGGCTTTGGTAGCTCTAGAAGAGCCCTGGATCAGAGATACAGCCGTCAGATAAAAAGGTAGTTGGCTCAGATAAAGATGAAGAGCAATGTAAATACACAGGTATGGGATGCAGAGTAATAAAATACAACAGTACTTGAAAAAGCGTTTGCCTGCCTTGAAAGATCACTGCCAGCATGAAGAACAAATTTCCTTACTTTTGAAGTAAAATAGAAAGTTTTTGCTAGTGTCATTGAAATTGAGATCTACCTTAAAAGGTTTGTCCCAGCAGAGCTCTTAAGTATTTGTTTCACTTTTAATCAGTGAATAATTGTGTTCACTTTTATGAACCTGGGCCAAAGAACAATCGTGTTGAATAAATTATAAATGCAACAGATATTATGGTGTAATTCCCACAATTGCACACAGTGAAAACACTGAACTAGTTTTTCCTTCCTCTGCTGATTTTTGCTTCTGAAACGTCGCTGCTATGTTTTTGCTTTTATCTCACCTTCATTTTCTACAATGTTAGCTTTTTGCTGCTTGTCTTCTGACAAGTATGTTTTAAGACTAGGTGCCACACACTAACTTTTGGTATTTTGTTTGAACTGATGTTGATATCTGTCTGGAAGCTTTACTCTGAAATGTGACATAAACATACTTTGATTCCAGCATATTTGTATCTCAAACCATTAGTACCTGACACTTCATTTTTGACTTCTGATATCACAAAAAGGCAACTTGGAAAATAAAACTTCTCAAATCCTAAATAAATAAAAATATTTGTAGGCCTCTTCCCGTAAGTATATATAAATGACATTTTTATAGATATTAACAAATACTTCTCTTGCAAACAATAATAATTGCAAAA
Source organism: Pterocles orientalis (assembly GCA_011057875.1). Lineage (NCBI taxonomy): Eukaryota > Metazoa > Chordata > Aves > Pterocliformes > Pteroclidae > Pterocles > Pterocles orientalis. The sequence continues at coordinate 619,195 of WKFP01015092.1, forward strand.
TTTTCAGCTTTATGAATAGTTCTCAGGCACCATGTTTTATGAAATGTAATTTTTTTATAGATTATATATTTTGATCAGGTTGGAGACCTTACCATCTGTGCTGCAGGAAAAATACTTTAATTTCCCCTAATTATTCCTGTGATTCACAAGTTATCATCTTTCTCAGAGACAAAAATAATGCCAGTTTTCCCAAGAACAAAATATGCGTAGCAGAAATACAGAACTCACACAGTGGTATTAGAACAGCCAGTGTCCTGAAATGAGGACACAGGCACCAGGGAGCAAATACACTGCATTCAGTTTGACAGTTGGAATGATTTGGTTATATGTCGTAGTGGATAAATATCCCAGTAATTAAGTAGGAATACCATGAACAGTTTAGGTGGAAATAACAGCAAAGTTGTGCTCTGGGATATCACAGGAAAAGTAAAAAGCCACCAGAAATGTGTTGCATGTATTTTGGGGGTAATGCACTGGTGACTATGTGGCAGCTGCTCACTGAGTGCTGGTGCCCTTCTTTAGGAGCATCTTCCTCATGGCAGGATGAAGTCAGCAGCAGAAGCAAAGCAAAATCTCCATGTTAAACATCTTTTATTTAGAAGAGAGAGCCATGGACAGTGGAAGAGCTGCCAAAGTCACATAGCTGGTCCAAGCAGGGGAGGCTGAATGGGTCTTGGTTCCTGCAATTAAATGTGTTGTTTTCTTCCTCCGCAGAAGAAGTTATGTCTGGTAAATGCATTTGAATCCCTCCATCAGTTTTTAATTTAGGTGATATGAATTCCCCTAACTGCATGTTTTTAATATTGTAACTGGAAGGGGATGGCCTGTGCTGAGCACCTGTCCTGTGCAGTGGGTGCAGTTCTGGTCCTGCAGCAGCCTAGACACGATTCCCTCCAAAACAGTGTGTGGAAACACAACAGCAATGTAGGGGGGCTTAGGACATCTCTTCCCTTCCTCAGACAGGTGTATGCTCTGATTTGCTTGTGCAAACAAGACTGAAACCATTCCTCCCATCCTCAGGGCATTGAGAGGAAAAATAAGCTTCGTACTCCACAGCACTCTGCAGGTGCCCAAGAATAACTCTGCTGAAGCACCAGCAAAGAAAGGAAGGGTTGAGCAGACCTGAGAGCAACCTGATGCCCTTCAAGGGACTGGTCTTTGGAGAGAGGCTTGTGACACTCTCCAGGGCACGCTGTTTTCTGATGTCTGTCACAGTAGCTGTTATTAAGATTTCTTTTTCCTACTCTATTATCTTTTTCACACTAACACCTCTCATGCTCCATGGTACCCCCCTTTCTGGTCCTTTCCAGTTTCTGGCTAGATGTTTCTGTTTTCCAGCATATCCACTGCTGGGTGTGGGGTGGGAAGGTCGTTGGGGAGGCAGAGACCTAGGAGGAACAAAATGGGGGTTGCAGCTGTCCCCTAGCTGAAGAGCTGCACATGTGTAACTTTCTCAAATCTGGGCATGTGCCATCACCCCAGAGTCTAGCTACCAGGAAAGCTTTCCAGCACCTCTGGAAACCTTAGAGCTTAGATTCATGTGATCTGACTCTCAAAGTAATCTTTCAGTTCTCCTAGAAATGTGTTTCTGGCTTACCTACCTACATGCTCACAAGGACCAGGAAAGACGAATTTTAAAGGATTCTGTACCAGAAGTTAATTTTTTTTTTAAAATGTCATTTTTAAATGACATGTAAAAACACATGACACTTTTCATGGCTCAATTTATGATTCTTTAAATATTTGGCAATATTGCTCTCTGCAGGTAACCCCATCCTTGCTTTTTTTTGTATTAATTGTCTTAGCACTGAGGAGACATGCACCTTATCTACTTAACAGGGACTGAAGTTTGATGTGATGTGTACCTTATCTGCTTGAGGGGGACTTAAGTTCTGTATGGCTCACTCATTATATCTTTATTTCCTTCTCCAGTTGTCTGTTCACAGTGTTATACTGGACCTTTCTCTGTTGTTACACTACTTAATGGTCTGTTTTTAAGGCAATTTTCAAATGCCTTAAAAAAATCTAAGTAAACCCTGTTCACCCAGTTACTGCTAGCAGCTCCTTTAAGGCACAAACAACTGGTCTCAAAAATAATCTGATGTGATTTCACTTTTAAACTATTCTCATCTGACCTGGCAGAATTAGTCTTATCCTGGGTTTGTACTGTTTAATCCTTAATTAGGCTCTCTGTCCATTTTCTTCAGAACATAGAGATTTAGCTTATGAATCTGTAGTTTCTATGACACCCTTTTTTCCAGTTTCAATAATAAGTCCCTGATTAATAATTTTCCAATTTCTGTGAATACTCACTGTTTCTATGGATGCAGCACATACTGCGTCCTTGCCAGTGTTGCAACTGCGTAAAGCTGTTCTTTTCTGAAATGTCAAATTACTTCAGTTTCTCAAGTTTGTCAGTAATTTTCCTCCCTGTAATTTACATGTTTTTCATGGCAGAATTATCTAGTTTGTCCTGTGCTTGGTGGCTAAGGATTTCCTTATCTTTCATGGTAAAATGGGGGTTATGGGCAGGAACAACTTTATTTCTAATTTTAATTTCTGCCTTAATGAATGGTTCTACCTGTCATTGCTAACAGCTTTAAGATCTTCTCTTTTCAAATACATTTCTAAAAAATTTTGCCTTTACATGAACTTCTTCCTACTTAATTTTCACTTTTTCATTACTTTATAATAATTTTCAAGGTCCTGTTTGTAATTCTGCTGTTATCAGCAGTGAAAAAAGACAATAAATTGTTGCTGGGGTTTGAGTCAAGTTCACAGAACAACATGTAAACAAACTTTTTTAATTAATCATTTTAATATGGCCATTTTAAAGTTTCAGGCCAACTCAGGCAAAAGATTTCCTTCTCCCAAAATTGATGACTAAACCTTATTAAGTCTGGTTTGGAGATTTGTCACACATTTTGTATTGGGTATACATCTTTGACTCTTTACCAAGGTTTTTATTACTTTCCCTAAGAGGAAGATTAGAGAAATTTTCTAAAGTGCTGAAATGTCAGTTTACATGTTCAGGCCCCAAAACTTAAGATTGCATCCTGAATAATTTAGTATGTCATTCAATTGTATTAGAGCTATGACAGAGGTACATTAATTTGAAGTTTTCACTTGAAAGACAAAAAACCAGCATTCTTGTCATTCTTCTGCAGTACCTTTTTATTGCCCATGATCTATAACTTGAATTCTGTTATCTGTTGCCCTTTAATCCTCCATTCCTTTGTTAAGAAGCCTTTTTTTCTTCATCGCCCTGATCTGAAAACAAAAGACCTTGAATATTAGTTTAGTTTTGACTTAGAAAACATCCTATCTTCTATTTTGGAGGAAAAAATGCATAGAAGTTATTTTTAATGTTTGTGTCACTTTTAGGAAATCAATACATTAACTTAATTTTGTTCATTTTCTTGTGTAATGACAGTTCCAAAACAAGCCTGTTCAGTGGAGTTTAGATCTAGGATTTATTTTAAATATCCAGTACAAAAATATCATGCTTGTTGCCAGAAATATGTGAACAACTTTGAGGACCAAACCTCCTTTAGGCTTAAAGACCTAGAAATCAAAACTGGAGTGCATATATAGTTAAAACAAACTATAGAATTTGATTATGCTAGTGTTTTTTCAGACTGCTGTGCCAGAGTTGCAAGTATCTGAGAAGACTTCTGAAAGAGACTTCTGTTGGACAAAAATTGCATCAAAATATTTAATGTCTCAAATGAGGTGAGGTCAAAAAATCAAACCAAATTAAAATATTTAGATCTTTTGCAACAATTGTCATGCTTTGCTACAACACATTTAAGCTAGCCTGATTAGTGGCTGATACAGCAATTTGTGGTCACACTCAAGGAGTGAGCTAATTTTGTGTGGGAGCGGCACAGAGCGCTTTTCACAGGAGGCTTTCAAAATTATGAAGGAAGCTCCCCTCATTCACTCTGTCCTTTACAGGGGAAGAAAGACAGCCTATACTTCTCCCTTTTCTGTTGCCTTTGAAATGGGAGATACATGCTACGGTACATGGATTCATCATGAGGAGGCTCCAATGAGAATATTGTTCACTCTGAACACAAATAAAAACCAGCAGCTTCTGATAGTCAGCCTAACAATCCCTGTGCTAAAGCTTATTATTATTATTGTTCTTTTTAAGGCATGCCACAATGGTGCCAGTCCTGCTAAGTTTGAGGGCTGAAACAAATGTCAGGTAAAGTGAAAAACTATGATGTGGGCTAGGAAAACTCAAGTGATAAATTTGCCCAGATTCTGTTCAGAGGAAATTTAGTGTTCTGAAAATAATCTGTGAAAAGCTTGAAACAAATGCCAAGACTGTGATCATTCCATGAATCATCTCTGAACCTTTGTTATATATGTGCCAACCAGTTATTACCTGGCAAGATGTATAATTAGAAAGCTGGGCCACTTGCAGAAAAGAATCTTACTGTGATTTTAGAAATATCTATTTACAATCTGATTTCATTTACTGGTACCCACTTTGTTTCAATTATCTGGTCTAGAGATTAATTGCCCTTGGCCCCATTGTCAGAATGGCAGCATGAAAAGGGAAGCATCTGGGTTGTAATAATAATGTGGTACATGTGTAGAAGGTCAGAGACGCAGCAGATTAACATTCCAGCAGATGATTTCCCTAGGGACAACTCTTGAAAGTATCAAAGGCCAAAGATCATGACACTGATAATGTGTCTAAAGTTGTTGGCATAATAGTTGTTTGAATTTGTCAGTTGTGAGGGTAATGCTTTTTCTCTTTTTTCAATTAGGTGGTGAAACCTGCTGTGAACACTGAAAAATTAGTTCCATAAATATTAGTCTAATTGTATAGGTAGTAATGGTGTATAAATCAACCAGTTGTCCAGTCTCCATTATGTCACATATTAAAATGAAGGAAAATAAAACTAATGGATTAACTGAAGAAGTTTTCTTTGTGACCCAAAATTTTGGAATGAAAAGGTTCAGGAAATGTGTGAAACCTTCTTTATTGCAGACAGTGCACAATGGATGCTATGCTTCATTTCCATCACAGGAAATATAAAAGATGGGAGGCCTGTGTAGATGAACAAAGTGCTCCTAGCCAAACTCAAACACAAAAAGGAAGTGTAAAGAGAGTGGAAGCAAGAATAACTGTAGGAGTACAGAAACATTCTCTGAGCATCCTGGGATGAAGTTTGGAAAGCTAAATCCCAGATGGAATTGAATCTGGCCAAGGACAACAAAGACAACAAGAATTGCTTCTGTAAGTGTGTATGTGACAAAAGGAAGACTAAGGGAATATGTGAGCCCCTTGCTTAGTGACATAACGGACCTGGTTTACACAGGACGAAGTCTGAGGTACCGAATGCCTTCTTCACCTCAGTCTTTACTAGCAAGACTGGCCTTCAGGAATCCCAGTTCCCAGAGACCAGAGGAAATGTTACAGCAAGGAACACATACCCTTGGTAGAAGAGGAACAGGTCAGAGAATACTTCAGCAATCTGGGTCTATGTAAGTCCATGAGGCCTGATGGAATGCACTCATGAGTGCTGAGGGAGCTGGCAGATGTCATAGTGAGGTTACTCTCAATAATCTTTAATTGATCATAAGAAGAGAGAAGTATCTGAAGACTGCGGAAAAGCAAATGTCACCCTCATCTTCAAGAAGATCAAGAAGGAGGACCCAGGGAACTACAGGCTGGTCAGCCTCACCTTGATTCCTAGGAAGGTGGTAGAGCAGCTAATGCTGGAAACCATTTCAAGGCACATGAAAGACAAGAAAATCCTTAGGAGTAGTCAGCATGGCTTCAGAAGGGGAAGGACTACAAAGATAATGAAGGGACTGGAGGAACTCTCACATATGAGGAAAGGCTGAGAGAGAGGAGGCTGTTCAACCTGCAGAAGACGAAAGGGGATGTCACCAATACGTACAATGACATGCAAAGAGGATGAAGCCAGGCTCTTTTCAGTGGTGCCCAGCGACAAGACCAGAGGCAAAGGACACAAACTGAAACATAGGAAGATCAGCATGCATCAGCGTGTCTGAACATTAGGAAACACTTTCTCACGGTGAGGGTGACCAAGCACTGGCAGAGGTTGCCCATGGAAGTTGTGGAATCTCCATCCTTGGAGATATTCAAAAGCCGTCTGGACATGGTGCTGTGCAACCAGCTCTAGGTGTTCCTTCTTGAGTAGGGACTTTGGACCAGCCAATCTCCAGAGGTCCCTGCCAATGTCAAACATTCTGTGATTCTATGATTCTATTAAATTATAGTATGTGAGCAAAAATGCATTTTAAAAGTACTCTAGTGTCAAAAGTCACTGGAAAAAAACAGCTTTCTGGGCTTCAAATCATGTGGGCCTTCTTGGTAAGTAAAAAGACATTTCCTCTATCTTCCAGCCTTGCCAAACCCAAGTGGAGGTCTGAAATTCAAAATTAATGCTTCAGTTGTGAAAAAGGTGTTTGAAAATGATTGAGACTAGAAACTGCTAATGGACTCTCTTAATTATCTGAAGGTACCAAGACGAGTCATCCTTTTTCCTGCTCCTGGCTGATTTAACTGTGTGTGGTATTTCCTCCCCACCTCCTTTCCCCTCTACCCCCTTCCCCCGCAGAGGATGGGATGTAGGTGTGCCTAACCAATGCTTTATTATACAGAAACAGAAAAACTGATTCTTGATTCATTTCAGTAAATGGCATATGGGCTGGAGTGAACAGCACTAGCATGCTCAAATAGCCCGAAGCAAATAGTTTAATAGATTCCATGACTACTTGATGAGTCTGAAGAGAAAAGAGAGGCCAGGGGAATTCTAGTAAGAAGAAACAGGAGGAAAATGAAGCAGGGACACACAATGAACCAAAGGTGTTCTCCTGTTTCTTAAAATATTGGTATGTCTGCTCTGCTGAATGTCTGTTTCTTTTAAAATCTTCTGGAAGTACTCTTACAAAAATTCAAAACACAGCCATAAATCACTTATAGGAGACAAAAAACAATAAGTAGTGTCAGCATAGAGGGTTATATTTTACTTGGCCGTGCCAGGAGGAATTATGGTGGGCTGTGATGAGTGGAATATAAAGTAACATAAGTTGCCTGTTGACAACAGGGTTTGAAATTATAAAATGTAAAACCAATATATTTCCCTCACAGTATAAAACAGCTGGGACTTTTTATGCCCAGTAGCAGAATACCATGTAATTTTTCAGAGTCCCATAATTCTGTAAGCATGTTTAAGCACCTGCTGTTATTTATTTTGGGTTTTTTTATTTGGTTTCAAGTATTACAAAGAGTGTGATGCACTGAGATGCAAATACAACGATAGTGGTTATCTTTTGTTGAAATCTGTTATCATAGATGATTTCCTGGTCTTAACTTTGGTTTTGGTCATTAAGGTGGTTGCATTTAATATATTAAAATAGTTAGCAATAGTACCCCCCTCTTATGAATCATCACTGAGCTAAGAAATCCTGCAAGAATCTTATTTTTTTCATGCTACTTAAAAATCTAATTATAAAAGTAACTTTTTATGAGGAACTGACAACAGCTGAGTTCAAATAAGAGCTTTTCAAGTGACAGATGGTAATAAGCAAGTCAAACAGTTAGATGATGGTTTATGTGCTAGACATTATAGGTGTTGTAACTATTGACCCATGTTAATGTGGTTACTCTGGCACATAAAATGCAGGAAACAAAGCTATCTTGAATGACTCCTGTCCTGGCTGAGGCTTAGTAGAATATCTGTCAGTCAGCAGCAGGATCTGGTCAGTTGCCAGATCTTTAACCTTTACCACCTTGTCTTTTCCCTCTTGGTCCCTCTTTTACCCGCTTTGCCATTCCTATTGCTGTTCTCTCAATATGCCTATTCATTACCACTTTGATGTTTTTGGTAGGGAACTTGATTCTGAGTAGTAGAGCCAGAGTAGGGTCAAAAGGAAGAGGAGGTGGTAGGGAAGGTATTTATCTGCTCCTGCAAGAGGTGAATGAGTCTTTTGTCTACAAGGCGCTTGTACAGAATGGTGAATAAAGAAAATGAGGTGGAGTGACAGGAAAGACATCAGTGATAGTTGCTGGATTTGCCATCCATATGAGCTGAACCTGTCACCCATAATTGTAACACTGGGGGACAGCTAATAGACTGTAATCTGGAAACCTGGGATTCAAATGCCAAGGAATACGTGGGAGTGGCAAATACATTTAAAAAAATTCAAGCTTGGTTTGTGAAACATTTAGCTTCACAAATATTTCAAAAAGAGAATTTTTTCCACTTTCTGTATTGGGATGTGCAGTTAAGATGCAGCCGTTACTGAGGTTCTACACACTACTGCTTTCTGCCATGTTGTTTTGTGATGAATAAAGTTGGCATGGCTTTTGGATTGTTGCCAGCGATGGGAAGTATGCCTGCACTGGAGAAATGGGCTGTTAGTAAGTAAAACAGCAGCATTACAACATTTCCTCAGTAATTATGATGGGGTGATTATTAGGCTGTCTGGTTATGTTTCTCCTAGTTAATCTATGTTATTCTTGAAACCAGACCATAAGAATGGCTATTCCAATCTTTCCAATTTTCCCCCATTGATTGCCCTTGCTGCACATGACTTTCACCATACTTTCCAAGACTATTCCTGCACTACACAATGACGAAGAAACTGAGTCAGCTGCAGTCACACAAGATTCAGTATGAATATATAGAATCTGCTTTTAGGTGACAGAAATGAAGCTGGTGAAGCATGTGGTTCTTAACACTCCAGTGACACTACTAGTGCTTATAATCACTGCTGCTGCTTTTTTTTTGCGAAGTAAATTTAAAATTAAAAAGAAATGAACTCTTTAGTGGATACTGAACTGGCAGCATTGGCTTTTGCAGTAACCTAGCCTGTGACAAAAAACTGCTGTATGGAACTGGCCCTTAGCAGCCTGTTGTCAAGCAAGAAAGTTTCTTGCATAGATAGGGAAAATAAAACATATAGACATATTCTGTACAGAAATCCCACCTATGTCAAAGTAGCCACCAGTACAGTTACTAGAGCCCTCAACTAGGACACTGTGATTGAATGCCTCATTGGGAGGGGGCAGAACTTCTTCAAATCTCTAGTGGGGATAATTAAATATATCAAGAATTGATTGTTAAGGTATGGGGAAATGAGTTGAGAAGGCTATTTTAGCAGAATATGTTCCTTTACAGAACAGTTTGAGTAAGTGTCTTGCTCAGAAAGGCACTTGGCTTTGTGATTAAACTGTGGGAAGGAAAAAAAATCATCCCACTGCACGTTTAATTCAGTGTCCAGGCCATTTATGTGGTTGTGATATATTCATACTGGGGACAAAGTAACAGCAAGGTCACTGGTCTCCTAAGTGAGGACTCTAATAATTGAGCTTGTGTTTGTTTTGGGCTAAATGAGGTCTTTGCAGTCATGAAGTGTGATTTCCCATTTTCCCCCAAAAAATACTATTATGTCATGATGTATTTATATATAATTTTTATACATGTATTTCTGAGAGATACTAGTTTCATCCTGATGTGAAATATGTTAGTGTCCCACAGGATGGAAAACAACTTCCTGTGAATAATGCTTGGTGACAAACTTATTTCTCTGTTAATTTTCCTTGCTTGCCTATTACGTTCAGGTAGATTTGGGCAGAATGAGTCAGCAAGGTGATGCCCACACTGAGCTCAGCACTTCCACTCCACCTGAGAAAGCTGTAGCCAATAAAAGAGGAGGAAGATGCATTAACAGATGTCAAACTGAGTGAAAAGCTGAGGAAATGAAATCAAGTTAGAGAAACAACGACACATGGTCTCCTGCATTTATTGAGGAGGAAGAAGGACAGGTAGGTGCATAGAAAATAGAGGCAATTGCTCCTAATGGGAAGCTGTCTCCAACTCTGTTAACTCTCACAGGGCTTTTAAGCGTCTTCTGTCCAGTCTCTACTGCAGCAAACCACACAACTCACACACACAGCAGTAAAAGGTGTGTATCTGGCATAGTGGTCCCCTTATCTTTCTGTTCTTCCTCTTCTTTCCGCACTAGTCTTGTTAGTGTTGTGTATGCATTGGGATGTGCCTGTAATAAAGTCCTGGATTTTGTCCATCCAGCAGTTTATCCATCCTGCTGAGCCTAGCTATGGAGCATGTGTTCTTCTCAGATCAAACCACTCAAAGACAAAGCTGGTTTAATGGTTACATGGAAGAAAAAGTACAAAGGCTGTACTTCAAAAAACAGGTTTGTCTTTACTTGCTACATCAGATCTGCTGTTAGTCTTATCTGGGCTTTATGCATAAGACTGTTATCTTTGAACTACACAACTTGGATATTCCTCAGTTTTTCCTAAACTCATTCACCTGTGCCAATGTTTACTTGTGCTTCATGTCCTCAATTTCTTATTAACTGTAGTCCTGTTCATACTCTGCTGGTACCTGATTTCCTGTTGTTCCTTACTGCTGAGTTCAGCTAGGACTGGCTTTCTTAGCCTCCCTACGATATTGCCAGTGCCCATGTGCCAGCTGGCAATAAGCATTTAGGAGCTGACACAGGCTAGGGATTAATGTAGACTGACACTAATTGCTCTTAAGGGGAAACAGCATTTTCTGGGACCTGTGACTTCACTGGGTCTGGTGGAAAGAGGAGGGCACCATTTTTACCAGCAAGAGCCTGCAGCAAGCAGACTTGACAGACCATCTAAATAGTTACTGGAGTCTGGATAAAGAAATATATTCATTAAATCAACCAATGGACAATGTAATATTTAGTAATATTTTATGTTTCCCTGGTAAACCCCCGAAATAAAGGACTCACATCTCTCCTGAAAATGCTGTCTCTTTTGAAAAGGGCTTTCTCTTTTCTTTTCTTTTCTTTTCTTTTCTTTTCTTTTCTTTTCTTTTCTTTTCTTTTCTTTTCTTTTCTTTTCTTTTCTTTTCTTTTCTTTTCTTTTCTTTTCTTTTCTTTTCTTTTCTTTTCTTTTCTTTTCTTTTCTTTTCTTTTCTTTTCTTTTCTTTTCTTTTCTTTTCTTTTCTTTCAGTTGCATTGTGTGCTAAATGTTGACAATCAGTAGTAGGGTGCAGAGTGCAGACAAATCAGAAGAAAGCTAATCAAAAGAAGTGACAAACCTGAGAATCTATGCTCTTATTTTTTGTGTGTCCCTGGTGGCTAAAGCCACTAGACATGGCTACAGACAGGGCCCATTTCAGGTAAGTTAGTTTTTCTCTTCTCCAGCATGGACAGCTAGAGGAAGGATCTTAAGTGACTTTCTCAGGTTGAAAAGCAATCAAATATACCGTTCAAATACGTACATGAGTAAGCAATTAAGCATCAGCATAAAACATGTTGTGATTTCATTTGTGTGGTGCAGTTTTGCTTCTTGTCCACATTGCCTGGAACCATGCTTGCTTCTTTCCACTGAGAAATCATCATCCCATTATTTAGAAGATCAGATATAGATTTAGATGCCAACACACATAAAATAATTATTGAAACATTTGCTTGCAATTTGGTGCTTGGAAATCAACAAATTTTTTTGAGATCATGAAACAAATGCAAGAAAAGTGAGCTGTTTGTATTTACTTGGATCATCTCAGTTTCATATGACAAGCTTTTTTACTGATCTTCCATTTTCATTTAAGTGCCAGGTGCCTGTAACACAAAATTAGCTTAGACTTGTTTGGAATCAGGGAAAGGAGCTGAAAGTTGTTGGAAGTTTACACAGAACTGGTGAGTAGAGTGAAGGGAGAATGAGATTTAACTACCAGGTTGTAAATGGCCTTGAACAGAAGAAAATTGCACTGAAATGAAGCAGCTTCCCTTGAGACAAAAGATACTGACCTAGCCTGAAAACAAATTCTGTGCCTCAAGCTGTTATGCCTTCTTTTTCTTTTGCCTTAGGAAATTGATAAGGATATGTAGTGCTTTCCAAATAGCAGTTTGTTAACTGTTAGCAGCACCTGGAGGTGACAAAACCAAAACTCAGTTTTCGCAGATTCTCGATAGTGGCCAGTTGTTGAGCTGAAAAGAGAGGAAACATCAGATGTTGCTTATCAAACAAAGACATAGTTTTCATGCTCAGCACCTCAAAGAAAACTTAGGTTTTCAATTCTTAGGACTCAAAAAAGACCTCTATTCCTTTGAAGTAATAGCAGGCAATGTGAAATGAATTTTAATCAGGAGCTGCCAATACCTGTCAAGTGCGCAGCATTTCGTATTACAGATAGCAAGAGTCTGAAGAAAATGACAGATTGGAGAAAGTAAAATCTGGAGGCAAAGCACAGAATTTCCAGTATACACGTCACCAAACGTCTTTCAAGTATCAGCAGTGCCTTCCACCAAAGAACAAAAAGCACAAGACAATTCATTTTATACCTATCCTTTATATGATTCTGGTTTTTGAAGGATTTTTTTTAAATTTGTCATTAAAACCCAAACTGAATCAGTCTGTTTACAAAAGAAGTACAAATTTTAGCAAAACAAATAGAAACATGGTCTGTAGTATAACTGCAAATATCCAGTGTTTCCTGAAAATTTCCTTGATAAATAATGGCAAATGCAATGTAGAAGTTAAACTTGGAAACAGAGAAACCAGTTGCATGAATCAATACCTGTCAGTGCAGAAGCAGTTGAAATCAGCATAACAAGAGATAGATTCAAGAAATAAGCAGTGATTCTGTTCTTATTTTGCTCACGTTCTGAGAGTTGTTTTGCCTTAGTGTTCATCTTCTGTATCATGAAGTTGTGATGAATCTGGTAGGAAGACATGGTTATTTTTAAAGGCAAATAGGTGGCGTAAGAATGACCTCAAGATTACTATTATTAGCTCTTCTGCATGTGGCACAAAATTGGGGCATGAATCTCAGTTATAGATATCAAGACTCTAAATGTGTTTCTAACACAGTTTTTGGGAAAATAACTAATCAATGCTATTATACTCTATAACATGTGGAGGATCACAGACAAGATAAAACACATAAGATGTGCCAGAGCTTTTATTATTAAATCTCCAGTCTGCTAGGGTCAAATCCTCTTACTTTGTTATTTCAGAAGTAAGGCCAAGCTCTCTATTTATTTAACTTCAGGCTTTAGTACATAAGCCAGTCTTCCTAAGATATTACAGGAATGTCTTGTCTAAGTGGTTTTCACTATCATTTCTCTGACGTATCTCTCCTGGTCACCAGAGTGACTGTAACTTGAGTCTCACCCAGTAAAAAAACTTCTGTGTTCCCACATTCTTTCAGGGGTCCCAGTGATGTTATGGAATCATAGAATGGTTTGGGTTG
>WKFP01015092.1:639508-684772 GCA_011057875.1 Pterocles orientalis
CTTTTCTTTTCTTTTCTTTTCTTTTCTTTTCTTTTCTTTTCTTTTCTTTTCTTTTCTTTTCTTTTCTTTTCTTTTCTTTTCTTTTCTTTTCTTTTCTTTTCTTTTCTTTTCTTTTCTTTTCTTTCAGTTGCATTGTGTGCTAAATGTTGACAATCAGTAGTAGGGTGCAGAGTGCAGACAAATCAGAAGAAAGCTAATCAAAAGAAGTGACAAACCTGAGAATCTATGCTCTTATTTTTTGTGTGTCCCTGGTGGCTAAAGCCACTAGACATGGCTACAGACAGGGCCCATTTCAGGTAAGTTAGTTTTTCTCTTCTCCAGCATGGACAGCTAGAGGAAGGATCTTAAGTGACTTTCTCAGGTTGAAAAGCAATCAAATATACCGTTCAAATACGTACATGAGTAAGCAATTAAGCATCAGCATAAAACATGTTGTGATTTCATTTGTGTGGTGCAGTTTTGCTTCTTGTCCACATTGCCTGGAACCATGCTTGCTTCTTTCCACTGAGAAATCATCATCCCATTATTTAGAAGATCAGATATAGATTTAGATGCCAACACACATAAAATAATTATTGAAACATTTGCTTGCAATTTGGTGCTTGGAAATCAACAAATTTTTTTGAGATCATGAAACAAATGCAAGAAAAGTGAGCTGTTTGTATTTACTTGGATCATCTCAGTTTCATATGACAAGCTTTTTTACTGATCTTCCATTTTCATTTAAGTGCCAGGTGCCTGTAACACAAAATTAGCTTAGACTTGTTTGGAATCAGGGAAAGGAGCTGAAAGTTGTTGGAAGTTTACACAGAACTGGTGAGTAGAGTGAAGGGAGAATGAGATTTAACTACCAGGTTGTAAATGGCCTTGAACAGAAGAAAATTGCACTGAAATGAAGCAGCTTCCCTTGAGACAAAAGATACTGACCTAGCCTGAAAACAAATTCTGTGCCTCAAGCTGTTATGCCTTCTTTTTCTTTTGCCTTAGGAAATTGATAAGGATATGTAGTGCTTTCCAAATAGCAGTTTGTTAACTGTTAGCAGCACCTGGAGGTGACAAAACCAAAACTCAGTTTTCGCAGATTCTCGATAGTGGCCAGTTGTTGAGCTGAAAAGAGAGGAAACATCAGATGTTGCTTATCAAACAAAGACATAGTTTTCATGCTCAGCACCTCAAAGAAAACTTAGGTTTTCAATTCTTAGGACTCAAAAAAGACCTCTATTCCTTTGAAGTAATAGCAGGCAATGTGAAATGAATTTTAATCAGGAGCTGCCAATACCTGTCAAGTGCGCAGCATTTCGTATTACAGATAGCAAGAGTCTGAAGAAAATGACAGATTGGAGAAAGTAAAATCTGGAGGCAAAGCACAGAATTTCCAGTATACACGTCACCAAACGTCTTTCAAGTATCAGCAGTGCCTTCCACCAAAGAACAAAAAGCACAAGACAATTCATTTTATACCTATCCTTTATATGATTCTGGTTTTTGAAGGATTTTTTTTAAATTTGTCATTAAAACCCAAACTGAATCAGTCTGTTTACAAAAGAAGTACAAATTTTAGCAAAACAAATAGAAACATGGTCTGTAGTATAACTGCAAATATCCAGTGTTTCCTGAAAATTTCCTTGATAAATAATGGCAAATGCAATGTAGAAGTTAAACTTGGAAACAGAGAAACCAGTTGCATGAATCAATACCTGTCAGTGCAGAAGCAGTTGAAATCAGCATAACAAGAGATAGATTCAAGAAATAAGCAGTGATTCTGTTCTTATTTTGCTCACGTTCTGAGAGTTGTTTTGCCTTAGTGTTCATCTTCTGTATCATGAAGTTGTGATGAATCTGGTAGGAAGACATGGTTATTTTTAAAGGCAAATAGGTGGCGTAAGAATGACCTCAAGATTACTATTATTAGCTCTTCTGCATGTGGCACAAAATTGGGGCATGAATCTCAGTTATAGATATCAAGACTCTAAATGTGTTTCTAACACAGTTTTTGGGAAAATAACTAATCAATGCTATTATACTCTATAACATGTGGAGGATCACAGACAAGATAAAACACATAAGATGTGCCAGAGCTTTTATTATTAAATCTCCAGTCTGCTAGGGTCAAATCCTCTTACTTTGTTATTTCAGAAGTAAGGCCAAGCTCTCTATTTATTTAACTTCAGGCTTTAGTACATAAGCCAGTCTTCCTAAGATATTACAGGAATGTCTTGTCTAAGTGGTTTTCACTATCATTTCTCTGACGTATCTCTCCTGGTCACCAGAGTGACTGTAACTTGAGTCTCACCCAGTAAAAAAACTTCTGTGTTCCCACATTCTTTCAGGGGTCCCAGTGATGTTATGGAATCATAGAATGGTTTGGGTTGGAAGCGACCTTAAAGATCATCGAGTTCCAACCCCCCTGCCATGGGCAGGGACACCTTCTGCTAGACCAGGTTGCTCAAAGCCTCATCCAGCCTGGCCTTGAACACCTCCAGGGATGGGGCATCCACAGCTTTTCTGGGCAACCTGTGCCAGTGTCTCACCACCCTCTCAGGAAAAGATTTCTTCCTAATATCTAATCTAAATCTACCCTCTTTCAGCTTAAAACTGCCAGCCCTTGTCTTATCACTACACTCCCTGATAAAAAGTGCCTCCTCATCTCTCCTGTAGGCCCCCTTTACGCAGGCTGCTAGAAGGTCTTGCTGGAGCCTTCTCTTCTCCAGGCTGAACAACCCCAACTCCCTCAGCCTGTTCTCATATGGGAGTTGCTCCAGCCCTGTCAGCAACTTCGTGGCCCTCCTCTGGACCTGCTCCAACAGGACCATGTCTTTCTTATGTTGGGGCCCCCAGAGGTAGATGCAGTCCTCCAGGTGGGGTCTCACGAGAGCTGTTGTAGAGGGGCAGAATGACCTCCTTCAACCAGCTGGCTACGCTTTTTTTGATGCAGCCCAGGACACAGTTGACTTTCTGGGCTGCAAGTGCACACTGTCGACTTATGTTCAGCTTTTCATCAACCAGCACCCCCAAGTCCTTCTCTTCAGCACTGCGCTCAACCCATTCTCCACCCAGCCTGTATTTGTGCTTGGGATTGTCCCGACCCATGTGCAGGACCTTCCAATTGGCCTTGTTGAACTTCAAGAGGTCTACATGGGCCCACCTCTCAAGTTTGTCAAGGTCCCACTGGATAGCATCCCTTCCCTCCAACGTGTTGACTGCGCCACACAGCTTGGTGTCATAAGCAAACTCACTGAAGGTGCCCTTGATCCTACTGCCCATGTTGTCTGGGACTGATAAGAATCTATTTTGTCTCAAACAGTTCAGGTAGAACATGTCCGAAGAAAAGACTCTTCTGTGATTGGACATTAGCAAGTTGTCAACAACAGTTGTGCCACAGGCACACCTGTTGAGGTGGTGCATGGTTGGTGGGGGCTGGGGTTTGTCTCCCTGGGGGGGAACCTGCCGCCCCCCAAGGGCAAGCTGGATACAGGGCTGTTACCTCCCCCAGGGTTGGTCCTGGACAGACTGATCCATAGAAAAGGTGAGCACGACCACCTGCCCTTGTCAACTTATTACCTGTGGACCAAGACTGCTATACAAGACCTCAGCGCTGGAACCCGGGTGGTGGTATCTCTCTGTCTCTGCCACTGTCACTCCCTCTCTCTCCTTCTTACCCCTCTTTCTTCTCTCTCAACTCTTTCCTATTCTATTTTCTATCTGATTTTACCCCCAAAATAATGGATAAGTATTATGAGTGTTATCTGGTGCTTAACCCGAAAGAGTTGATAACTGATTATTGTTATCTGGTGCTTGACTCCTTATTCCAAAACGCTTTTTTTCTGTAACATTTTTGCAGTTGTTAAGAAATAAAATTGTGTTGTACTGTTCCTCTGAGTCGTTGTCTGACTCCACTGACTCTGCAGCCTTGCCAAGTAGGGACTGTCAAATTCAGTTAGTGCTCCTTTTCAGAGGATCACAAAAGATCCATCCCCCTTGTCATCCACCAAGTGGGGCAAGACACATGTCTCTCACAAAGATGATAAACAACACTGCTCCCAGTACTGACCCCTGCAAAATGCCACATGTCACTGTCTCCACTTAGACATCGAGCCATTGACTGTAAGTCTTTGAGTGTGACCATCCAGCCAATTCTTTATCCACCGAGTGGTCCATCTGTGAAATCCATGTCTCTCCAATTTAGAGACATGGATGCTGTCTGGAACAGTGTCAAAGGCTTTGCACAATTCCAACTAGACAATGTCAGTTGCTCTTTCCTTATCCACCAATGTAACCCCCTTGTAGAAGGCCACTAAATTTGTCAGGCATGATACTCCTGCCTAGTAGTCACTGGTAATAACAGCCTTGTTTCCAGGCTTCATAGTGCTGAACATCATAATGACAAAAATAAAGTTGAAAAAAAGGGAAACACAATTAGATGGATGGGTGGAAAACACTTTAAAAAATGTCTAATTGGAAGAAAGACAAGACGTTGTGTGCTATAGAAAAGGATTTCACTCTTTTTGGATGCCAATGCATGCTCTCACTGCAACACAGAGAAAATGTGTGTTGCTCACCGAACAATCAATGCTTACAGACAGTTATTTCTGCATTTGTAGGGCCATGGGGAGTGTTGACCCACGTCACAGCACCAAGGCAGAATAGAGCATGGCTGGAGCTGGAGTGAGAAGGCAAATGCTCTTGTCTCTTCCAGTCATCAGACTCTTGTTTTGACATCACCCTCAGATTATTAACAAGCTTTACAAGCTTTCTTTCCTGCCTTTTGTCCTTTTCTCCCTCTTCCCTTGTGTCATCTCCCTTGTCACTCTACTGAAAAAAAAAAGTAAAAACTACACCAATGGCTACATCTCTTGTTAATGTACTGCATGGACAGAGGTGTGTCTTGGTCAAGATTCTCATGCTTGCAGCTAAATGCACAGAGAACTAAAATGAGCATGCTCAACACCTGCAGTCACACACTTAGAGAAACTAATAGAAAAATACACAGAGGTGAAAACAAACATCACTGACACTGAAAAATTTACCTTTCTATCTGGCAAAAAAAGTGCTAGAAAAAAAGGGCATTGTTCTGGAACCTTCACATAACATGTCAGGATTTTCTGTGTCCCCTAAGGTTTATTTGTTAGGTTGTGTTTTTTTTTTTTCCTCTTTCTGGAAGAACATAGAGGCATTTTGCAGGTTTCTTATCAGACACTGTTAAATGCAAAATGGGTGTTTACCATCCAGTTCAGAACGAAACAACTAGACACTCTCAGAACATTGTATCCTTATGATATGCTTCAAAGCCCCTGATGGTAAAAGCAAAAGGAATATTTATCCTTCAAGTATGAAACAATACTCTAATTGGCATGGAAAATGCCAATTTCACATCTGCCTACAAACTCCTTCTCAAATACTGTCATAACCATCCTATTCCCCAGAAATTCCCATGACAACTCTTGCTGAACACAGCAAATTTAAGATGCAGGCATGGCTAGAATACTGTAATGTGCTTGAAGGGAATCTGAAAAATAACTTATGTTACTGTAGAGAGTTTATAAGCACCGTGGCTGTCTCTTGAATCAGCCAAGGAAAAGGCATGCTGTCTGCAAAAAAACATTAAGGAGTTGGACAGATTTACTCCTAGCTGAAGGATACACATCATAATGACGATAAAAATCTCTTGAAATATATCATGCTTGTGTTCAAGCATTCCAAATTATGCTTCTCACAGTGCCAGTCCTGTCCTGCTCTCTGGGCCAGTAACAAACCAGAAAAAGTACTGAAACAAAACCTAACAGAAGAACTCACTCTTTAAACATCTGTTTAGCCGTTCACATACCTATCCTTGTTATTTCTACAGTGACCGTCTCTTTGTACCTTCAGTTCTGAGGGCTAGAGACTAAGGATTTGAGGCAGTGTCAGACAATGATATCAGGAGTGAATAGCAGAGATTGCTGCCTCCTGGAATGCTACAGAAGTCACTCTAGAATTTCTTATTGCAGTTCTTGTGCTTTCTCCCCACCCTGTTATTGCAAAAGCCTGAATTGCAAACCATGTCCAGTTACTACATATGCAGAGGATAGCATAGCTGAGAGATTGTGATGAGATCTCTGACTTCATAGTGCCAGTTCCTGATTATGACCATACTTCCTGGATTTATTATGATATTATAATAACATAATGTAACACATTAAATCCCAAGAATACCTCTTCATACATTCTGGCTGGGAGGGCTTTTTGACTATTTTTTTTTTTTGTGGACAAAGCCTATCTTAGATCAAATTAGTGTATGAGGGGAAAAAAATAAAAAATCTGGTGTTTATTTGTGTAGATATACCAAACTAAATTACTGAGTTCAACTCTGGACAAGGAAAAAACACACAGAAAAAGAATGTTTTAGATCTTTACAGCTGGTTCCTATTTTCTTCTCCAAATATCTGCTTTTCTGCTCAGTTTCCAGCCTTTCTTGCTTGTCTGAAAGATAACGGTGGAACAAAATGTGTTTTGCTTCATTTCTGTTTCTCACCAGTTTTCCATTAGGAAGGCTGGTGCGTGTGGATGCCTTCAGGATCAATACAGACACAGTTTGAATCTGCTCCAGCTTTGTGTTTCTGGGAGACAAGCTTGTTGAATGATACGGATCTGTTTCAGTGGTGTTGCCATTGCTTTCCAGGAGCAAGACTTTTTGTGTACTGTTCTCCAAAGACAGGTAAGATGGGGCCATTTCCCCCTGACAAGATGGAACTGGATGGGAAAAATATTCTGGTTACCAGGGAAAAAGTATTGTATCTACCTTTCTCACTCAACAAGGAAGCTCACAAAACATCTGTGTTTCCGTTGCTGGGGTCCATGCTGCAATAACATGGAAAAATAGTGCCCCAAAATCTGTATTTTGTTTAAAACTTTGGCACAACATATAGAAATACTCCAGTAAAAAATAATTATCTTCCTTCTGTTCCTAGGCCATTGATTCTCCATTTCAACATTTCAGAATTTCTCAGCACATGAAGAAATCTTTGAAGGTTTCGTCAGTATTGCACCCTTCAAATCTAAACTAAGAATGCAATCCCTTCACACATTTCCAGCTCACAGACTTTTCTTCGTCTGAACAGCTTTTTCACATCTCTCTACACACTTCCCTTCTGAGCTGCCCTCTCACTGTGAGCTGCAAATCCACACAGCATCACTGACTACTTATTAAGCTCTGAGAATGCGTTCACTAACATAAAGATATCAAGTGAAGGCAGCGACTGCTCTGGAGAACTTAATCAAAAATGTGTTAGAGAGAAGGACATAGCACTGTTAAACTGAGGGAAAAGATTAGCTTTCGTATACCACCAGTGTATGTATGTGTGCATGTAGCACTATTTTAGCTGCTGCCTACATGCTTTCCTCTCTGTTTCCATAGTGCCCTTGGTGGTCGCCATAGGTACAAAGCACACAGCTATCTACATCAGTGCATGTAGGACTCAGGTTCTTAGTTAAAAAAGTAAAAAACCCCATATTTTTGTCATGACTGGATTTGACAGATGGGAGTTTTGTGCACATATGCACACAAAGGGGATTTTGTTTATGGAGAGAGCAAGCAAGTTCTTTTAAGAAAATTACTTACTCCCCTCCCCCAAAATGTGCTTGTTTTCAGTAGTTATTTATGTTTACCACAGTTTTTCAGTGGCGTGGTGCCTGACAATTTGCTTTTCAACCCGATGGGTAATTTGTTTTTTAATTAAAAAAAGAAGAGCAAAAATTGACTTGCTCAGTTCCAGTCAGTGTGGCTTTCAGCCTTAGTATTTAAATGAGTGTATTAATAGAGTGTGCATACTCTATTAGCCAGCCTTCTATTTCTAGGTCCTCCCCTCATTGTAAAGTCCTCATTTGAGTCCTCAGGCATTGTTTTTTCCATGAGCTCTCTTTCTGCGTTTATGCAAGAAAAATGTAAAAAGGATAATAAAAGAAATTGGAAGCTGTTTGAGGAATCCATGAGCCTCTGGTAATACAGTAAGGAATGTACCTGCACTGCATACATACCAGTGAGAAAAATAAAATAAGAAAAGATATTATAAGGATATGCTTTCTCAAAGCACATGGGTACAATAGAATTATAGGGGCATTTCTTTAGATTGAGCTTTGGGGGATGCTCAATGGGTAGAATCAGACTCTTCATGTAGTAACAATTGATAAGGAACCAGCTGAGCCCAGTTAATGAATATTCTCTTTCAAAGTTAACAGTGGACTCTCCCAGGGATTTTCATTCCTTACTGAGTTAAGTTTTCAAGACAGCATTTGCCAAATGTGTCTGGACATGCTCAGTGTCTGACATCGAAGAGTGCAGGTGAGAGCTCAAGGATTTCCACTTCCAAAGTTACAAAGTTGCATATAAAAAACTTTTCTGTGCCCTAGCACCAATCCTGCCATAAGGCAACATTATTCTCACCTTCTGAATAGCCTAATGGTGACTGACACAGCTGAATAATGTCAGCTGGAGACAGATAAGGAAGAGGCCAGTGGACAGTTGTTTCCAGGATGCCGGGTTCTCTCCTTCTGGTATTGATGGGTTTGGATAGACACAGGACCTTACAGGCACTAATGACTGATAAGTACTTCACTTTTTTGGGGGGAAGTGGGGTGGCAGAGTTCATTTTAGAAGGCTGCAACTTCGGAAAGCCTAATCCACAGACTGGGCTATTTAACCAAATATGATGGCTAACTTGTAGGGCTTCCCTGGATGGGGCAAGGGCCCCTTATTAAGAGGGAGAGAGATAGGAAGGTGGCACATCACTGCTGTTTGCTTCTCACTTGACGTGCCAAGGTAAATCTGACCCCAGACCACTTCCATTTTTTTTGCACGTTCATTCCCTTAGGCTCACCTGCAGTGTGGGCTGGAGACAAAGTTATAATGGGAGCAGGCAAGCATAAGCACTTGTGTGTTTCTGATTTTTTATGAGATGAATGTACATTTATTTTGTGTAGCAAATGCTATTGACTCATTTTACTTTCCTGTGTAAATTTGGTATTAGTGACAACTCTTATTCTTAATGTCTGACTTGTGATTTCATGGTTTCCATAAGTCTATCATTTCTAACATTCTACAAACTGAACGCATTATTGCAAATGATGTATTCATTGATTGTAGTTCATCTCTCTGTTTGCATGCTGTTAACATCATGCACATGGATTAAAATGCATTGTTTTTTTGACTATTTAAAATTGTCCAAGCACTTGGTCTGTTTGTTTAAGGGAGAAATGTATCAGGATAATGAAAAAATTGTCAGAAAATATATTTGATAGGTATGATGTGTGATTTGTTACCTTTGTCATGCGACGCTGTTTCTGTTTCATGGTTTTGTGGTTGTAACTTTTGTAAGTAAGAGCAGAGAAGTAAGAAATTTCGGTATCTCCATGAGAATATTTTTTAATAAAAGACCTCACATTACCACATGCACTGTAACAAGGCAATGAAGGAAATGTCTTGCAGATTTTACTGAAGAATGACTGATACCTGGGCACTGCAACAAATGATCTCTTCCTTTAGAATTATATTCTTCTACAGATTTTGTTCTTTAAAACCTGTTGCAAAGCCTTTACATATGGATATGTAACATTGTTCCACAAATGAGCTTGTTTGTGTATGTGTATATTCCTTTATGTAAATGAGTTGGGGATTTTTTTTTCTGTCTTGATGTAAAAAATAAATTGTTTGGTGAAGTGGTTTACATGTGCCTTGAGGGTGTCTCGGTTATACATCTTTCCGTATAGGCAGAAGAATGAAAATATCCATTAGACTAGGTATAGTTGTAATTGCCCACTAAAAACATCTCATTATCTTCTATAAAGTCATTGTAAGTTGCAAGCACTCTTGCATTCTTACCATTTGCTGTAAATTCAGTTTTGGTAGTGCCTTGAATGCATTGCAAATATCTATATGCATTTTGTATAGACCTTTTAATAGAAATAACTTCAGATTCCTTACAAAATGTGTCTATTGATCTGTATTTGCATAGATAAATAGATCAATACTGAGAAGCCCCTAGAGAGAGATTAACATCAAGTCCAAATGCAGAAGCACAATGAAACATCAGCACAAAAAACATGGTACACAGTAGAAACCATGAACTGAATATATTCAGAAACAGCATTATAATCCTCATTCTGGATTCTTCAGGTTCTTGTGTCAGTGAGGAAACGTAACAGAACTTTTAATATCTCCCATTTGTCATGCTTAACTCTGAGGTGCATTGCAAAAACACACAGGATACTAATTGCACCATAAAAAGGGAATTATTTATAAAAGGGAAAGCTAGACCCTACGGACTGTGAACCAGTCACATACTAACTATAAACCAAACCAAACTAATCTAACAATTCCAAAGGGAGCTATACAGTTTAACCAAAGTAGGTGAAGAAAAGAAGCCCACAACAGTTTGATAGAAAATATGCAGCACCATGTTAAGCAAATGGTTTGCTACTGAATAACCGTTTCTAATTTATGTGGCAACAAGTGAGTGTAATAATTAGACATAAAATTCATCATTTATATGTTGCCAGAGTCTGAGTATAAATTGGTATCTTTACATGTTTCAGTGTTTTCCACCAGCTCACTCAGAAAGAACATCAACTGACTTTATTCTATTCTAAAATAAGATAGAACTGGTCCTTATATTTTCCTGGAATCAAGACAATGAAATAGACATGTTTCCAAAGAGGTAAGACTTTTTTTTCATTTTTGCTTTGATTAAAAATATCTTTCCTCCCAAATTCTTACTGCTGAGAGACAGTTCTTTACTTGGTCACCCCAGTTTATAGCCATGTAATTTTACTGACCTCTGAGGAGCACTGCCTGATTCACAGCAGTGAGAGAAGACAATTAACAGCCCTATTTTCATTTTGCTTGTCACCTTCAGTAGCAAGTGTGGGGAAAGCAAGAGTCACTTTTCCCAGCTAAACTTTCTTGCTGTCTTTCACTATCTGTAACCCAACAGTTCTGGCACATCCCATAGCCAGTAAGGTAGGAGGCATGGTGTGACTCCATCACTCATCTGCAGAGGGGCAGTGGTAGCAGGCAGAGACTTTTGCCAGTTTCTACACAGCTGCTTGCCTGTGAATGGCAGAAACCTCCTCCAGCAGAGGAGAGAAGAACCAGGGCAGAAATGGTTGTAGTGGAGCACTCTAGGAGAGGGAGAAGCAGCATTTGCTCTTTCACCTCCCACAGAGCAAGCCATGACTGTGCCTTGCCGAGAATTTTGTATTTCTCCAGAAACTAGAATCCAACCAACTGTCCAGCTTTGACCATAATTGCTGGCTGTTGAGTCTGAGTTTAAAAATTTCTTTTTGTTTCTATTACAACTTAAATATAAAACTTCTCTTGCAATATGTTGTATCAGGACCATATTCCAGGTCTCATATTTTGTTAGTAGTAGCTTTAGCCAAAAACTGAAGAAAATTAGTATCCTCTACCTGGGATCAGATCTGTATCTGCTGTACTTATAGTTGTAGGTTTACAGAATCCCAGACTGTCTGGGGTCAGAAGGGACCTCTGGAGGTTGTACAGCCCAGCTCCACTGCTCAAGCAGACTTCCTCAGGCAGGGCCTCATGGCCATAGAAACCAAAATCCTATTGCTGACACCAGCTCCACAGCCAATTGCTAACATGCATTATCAGTGACCTCCTCCTCTCTCCATTCTGTCAGGATCAAGGAGAACACTGCCTGGTCCCCTGTGCCCCTGACTGTCACCCACAGAGCTCTGTAGTCACCTTTGATACTTTCTAGGTTTCCCTAGCACTATTATTGGTGTCCACATGTAAGAACATTGGGGGTACTAGTCACAGAGTCGAACAAGTCTTGGCAGTCTCCCCACAACATCCTGGATCTGGGCTCCCAGTAAGCAGCAAACTTCTGTAGACAACAGGTCAGGCTGGCAGGTCGGTGCCTGTGTCCCCCACAGCAGGGAGTCACCCAACGCTGTCGCTCACTGCTTCCTCATGGCGATCTTGCATGGTTCCAGGGTCAGTTGGACCAGATGCTTCATTTGAAAGCACAACCGGTTTCCTCAGCCTTGAGGGCAGTGAACCTATGCAGGATCCTCTGCCCAGTCAGGGACAGCTGCTTCAGCACCTGCTGGGTAATGTGCCCTCTGGCACATCTCCACCATACCCAAGAACAGTTAGACTGGTCTGAATTCGAAGAAGGACCCCTTCTTTGCATGCTTCTCCCCAAACTGCTGTCCTTGGGATCTGTGCTTCGGACCTGGCTCTTACTAAGGCTTCTCCACAGCACCAGCTAAGAGGGTACTCAACCCTCCCTTGTTGTGGAGTGCTCCCAGCATGCTCAGTCATGGGCAGCTGGCCAAGGTTTGAGGCTCTATTCCCTTTATCTTCTGTCCCAGACAGATAGCTGTCTTGTTAGGTGGGCATTCTTATTTGTTTGTGGCTTTTAAATATCGTTAAATGTAAAAGTTCTTCAAACTGTAGTACAGTTAAAGTTGAGATCTCTGTGTTACTGATTAACCTCCTTCTTGAAACCCACAGGAGACTAACTGCTGCCCACTGCCCTCTGTGTGTTCTTCCGTGTGTTCACCCGAGATGGTCAATTGATATAATTTGATGTCCGAGGCAGATGTGGCTCCTAGTGGCCTGGCAGACACCGATGTTTTGCAGTAGCTTGATTACAGGTCTTTGCCTTCTGGATTGCATTTTGGCTCCAGGGGAAGGCAGACAGGTCTCGCTGCCCTGCCCAGGGCAAAGAGTGATCTGTGCGATCACTGACAGTGGGTGGTGTGTCTGCAGAGGGGGAAACTGTGCTGCTTTTCACTGCTGCTGCTCTTTTCCATTTTGAGAAGAAAGGCTTTGGATCTTTTAACAAACATTTGGATTTTAAAAACCACTACTTGTGATTGAAGACTTGGTTTTGATTATAAAAATTTTACATAAGGTTTTAAGTTTTCAGGTGCTACTCATGATGAATCCCAGTCAAGGGCTAATGATGTTAAGGAATTCTGGTGCTTAATTCTTCTGACGACTACCCAGATTAGGTAAAATAAAACATCACAGATCTTGCTTTCCTAAAAGGAAAGCTCATCCTCTGTTTGTGGAAATGTAAGTTATAACTAATTATGTATATTATCCAATGTATAAAAATCTTTGCTTCTTTTGCTACAAAGTGTTTCTCTTCTAGAGATCAAATTTCTCCCAAGATGCTGCTACAGGTAATGTTCATATCTTTTTTCTTTAATCACTACTTTAAGCATGGAAACTGCATTGGACAGAACAGAAATATTATTTGAAACTGATTAAAGTTTAATTGTGGATGGTAGAATAGAATTAATAAATACACAGCTGTATTTCTTGATCTCTTTTCTGGTTTGTAGCTAGTAGAAGACAAAAAGAGGCAATCACTCTTTAACCATGTAATTAATTTAAATATTGGAATAACTTAGCATTCATGAGTGCATCTCTATTTTAGCTCCTCACTTTATACCTTTGTTTATCTTATCATAAAATGTGCAAAGTCTGCACATTTCATCTATGTCCAGGCCTGTGGCTGCAAACGAAAGGAAAACGCTTTAGTTTCACCATTAGTAAAATAAATATACCAAAATTTGTATATTGGCCTTTGCTTTTGTGGACAAAAGCATTTTTGTTTTTAAGGAAAATATCAGTGGCTAATGATATCCCACCGGTTTGATTTACGCTAGGGATGATGTCTTCACTAGTCATAACAAATGATTAATCTCTCCTTGCAATGGCAGTTGTTGTGCTTTCTCAACCAGCCATTTTAATTTTCAGGTTGACAACCAGACAGAAAGAATCCGTTACAGATTATTAAAGCTTATGCGAGATAGGTTTTGCCTCCAAAATGATGAGTGGAACTGGTCTGAAGTCTGGAGAAAGTTATTTGTGCTGTAATCTGTGAGTTTCGGTGCCAACCCACTTGGCATTCTGCAAGCTGACACCTACCTTGCTTTTCCTTGGCTGGTGAATTTTATCTCTTCACCCACTGTGTTAAGGTAAGCTGGAGAGCCAGGGGGAAGTCTGTTCTACAGACCCAGGGTGGGTGAGAGGAGGGTTCACCAGGTCCCCTCCCTGGGCAGGTGCTGCACTGCAATCCCCAGTGTGGTTTTGGTCCATGCCAGCAAAAACCTACAAATCTTAGCATTGCTTGGGAATTACTGTGGGCCAGCACCGTTCCCAATAAGCAGTGTGAACATGCCAGGGCAGGGCTCATGTTGTGTTTTTATTTACTGGCACAGACACAACCTCTACTATTACATTCTGGTGGGCCTGGCAGCTTACACAGGACCCCAAACCCATCGGCTGCCTGCATGTGAGTCTTCCCTAGACTAGCAGAGATTAATCCATACAGATAAATACCAATAAATTCTTCTGAGAGATAAGGTTTGGTAGCTTTTTACTGAGACTTTCCAGACCCAGGCTGGAACCACAGCACCATAGTATTTTACAAGTTGATAGTGTTTCTTCACAGTGTAATTAGGGATCACAGCAACTCTACCAAGCCAGGGGTTAGTGCAGGCACCATGGTGGGGAGGCAGAGACTCCACAGCCACTCCACGAATTAAAGATGCTAATGTATGGGTCTGACCTGGCGTTTTAACTAGCTCGGTGCTCTCTACACACAATCTCATGTATGTGTGGTCAATCTGTCTCGTCTTGGAGAAAGGTGTAAAGTCTTGTTACCCACAGCTGAGACTTCTAAAGACACAAAATCTTAAAACTCCTCTTTAGGATGTAACTCATATATGCATACACATACATACATACACACATATGCGTACTTTTATGTGTGTGTGTATATATATATATATATATACACACATATGTATTTCCCTTAGGAAAAAAACATCCTCTTGATGGCCTGTTGATTAGGTCACGCAGTTCAAATTGAAAGGCAAGTTCAGGTTCCTGCCCCAAACCAGACAGAGTGTCCATGGGGATTTTACATTCCCACAAATTCACAGTTTTCTTTCCAATGTAAGAACCAGACCAGGACGATCAGGAAGCCTTGGAGACTTCTCATGAGCACAGCGTGCGTGCAGAGTAAACACTGCTCTTCTCTGAGTGCTTCAATATCGCCCTTGTTTGTTCTGCCTTGCTACAGGGAAAGAAAAAAAATATTGTTTTATTTTCAACTGTAGTGTTACAGTCACATTTTAAGACTTTAGAGTACCTCACTATATCCTTATTAAAGGATACAAATATATTGTTTTGTCATAAAACAAATTTAATTCTCTGTTGTTTGTAAGATAATGCTACATATAATTTTCTAACAAGGCCAGTGTAATTCCTGAGCGAAATAGTATATGAAACTTTTTGTTAACAGGCTGGATACTATGTACGATTTTTATCACGGTGGGAAGCTTACACTCTTTTCTGTTGCATCCTTTTCATGGTAGTTTTCTCTGTGGGGAATTATTTGCAAAATTACTTTTGTAGTTTCTACACTTCAGTTAATTGTGGTAAGAAGAATCATAGAAAATTTTATTTATTTGTTTATGGTAATTCCCTCAGTCTCAAAATGTGATGTTCCCTTTCCCTCAAACAAACAAACAAAAAAGCCCAAAACAAACCACCCCAACAATGTGAAGTATTTTCACTTTACAATACCAGTTTTATGTTTTCTCAAAGTCTAATGTTTTCTGATGCCAATGGGGAAAAAAGCAGCAGGGAATAAATACAATTCGACTTGTAGTTTTATGAATACTTTTTTTTCTTTAACTAAGAAAATAAACATTTGGTGTCACCTTCTGTCCAACCTTTTGGTTCAGGTATTCTCTTTTTGCTCTGTTTCTCAGGTTCTGAACAGATTTTTAGCATGAGTTCCTTAAGCACAGGCAGAAATAAGCTGTTAATTTGTAAAGAAAATTCTATCCTAAAACTTAGATCTGGTATTCCAGCCAAAAAAATCGTTCCTCTCTGACATAGTCAAATCTGTAAAGCTCTATCACAGAATACCCTGTGTACAGAAAGGTTGTTAAACAGTGCAGGGTGGCAAGACATTTATCTTCTGAATAGCTAACACACTCCATAACAAATTTTTGTTTGTGTAATCGTAATGGCTTAATGGAGCAATTCCACTTAGGTGCTCTGGTAGTTTCCACAAGCCCCAGAGTGTGCAGTCTACAGCCCAGAGTTTTGCAGTCTCTGGATGTTAAAAGCTTCCTCAGTCAACCTTTTTTGACTGGAAATATCTGTACATTAACACCATGTGCTCCACACCATGTGCTCCACCCCAGTGTTAGACATATGCAAGAGAAAGTGGTATGACTGGTGAAGACTGGTCAAAAAGCTTGTTTTTCCTTCAAAAACCTTGTCAAAGCTAAAGGAGAAAAGGATATTTGACCAAAAAAATGGCATTTTCTGAGAAACTGAGTCTCTCTTTCCTGAAGATTTTTGTCTTTCTTCAAATAAAAGCAGTTTCCTGTACCTCTGACTGCCCTTGTGACAGAACAGCAGAACAGGACAGTATCTGTCCTGGAGACCCCACAAGAAATATGCTCTGGCTGTGAGTCTTCTGTAATAAACAATAGGGCCATAACATAAATGAAGAAATATTTATACAGCAGTCCTGTGAAGAATCTGAATCTTTTTGGGGTGCTGGAATTATCAGTTTCTCTACTGAAGAAATCAATTATAAACCAACTACATGGAAGAACTGTGGACAGAGAGAGCATTCAGCCAAGATTTATGGCAAGGCTGTGCTATGTTCTCAAAGGAGATGTTGTGTGTTTGCATACATTCAAAGCTGTCTTTATGCTGGGGCCTTGGTATAAAATTGAATTTCAGTGGGGAGTCCATCTTGTTTTTTCTATTACAAAATTGTGTAATTTTAGTTTACTGTTACCTGAAAATTGAAACACTCATGCATTTGAAATGCTGCAGGATAAAGATTTGTAGAGCCTTTCAACTATAAGTAACAACAGGAACTTTATCTTACTTATTTTTGGTAAAAGTTGGTCAGTAGAACAGACGAAAAATGTATTAATGTGCCTCTTTTTATGAAGAGAGAGACTTTCCTTGTATTATCAAAAGAAAAAGGAACAGAGACAGTCAGCATACACAATTTGTAAGGGAAGGGGGGGGTGCTCTGAAAGCAAAAATGAATTGTGGAGACTGTTCATTGCAAACACACTGCTGTCTCTGTGAAAAGAATAAACATTTGGTGATATCTGACTAATGATCTCACAGTAAAAGCAAATCCAGGGGATTTGCAGTCCTTTTGTGTTCACATTCACAGGAGGGTATTTCTAGTAAGTGTTTCTGAAAAGAACTAACTTGGAGAGCTTACAGAGGAAATCAAGTGAGATTTTCTTCTAAGTGTCCTCAGAGCCTTCTTACATTGCTCCGGCCTGCTCCAAGTGTATGGATTGTTAAGGATTTTACTAATTTTATTTTTCATTTCTGTTGTGGCATTTTGTATATAATTATATGCTTTCTGTCTGTGTCTGGGCTCTCTGTCTAAACTGACAAATACAAAATGTTTTCTGAGGGCAAAACTTGACAAGGAAGTCTTGGGCAGTCTCAATCTCTTTATACAGTATTTGTTTCTTAGATTTGCATTGCATTTGAGCAACTCCGACCTGCTTGCACAGTTTGAGGGACTCTAAATTGATATAAAATACATGCCAGAAAAGCACACTTCAGTGGTTCTATTTTCTTACACATGTTTCTGTGGCCTCCTGGTGATGACTGAGTTTCTTAACACCTACTGCTGAATCCCCTGAAGTATAAGTAATATTGCCACTGACACTGTAGGATCCAATGAAGCAAAGAAAGATCAGATGGACAAACTTCTACAATTGCAGGCTAGTGGATGCTTTGTTTTCTGTGCCTATTTTTTTGTGGAATGCTATACCCCAGAAAAAAATGCATTTCAGTTGTATGTGTGTACATACTCTACTGAATGAGTATGGTATCTGACATTATTGTGTTACTGTAACACTGAAAAAGCTGATGGAGGATTTGTACCCCCTTGTGCCTGGCATTTTGCAACTTCAGAACAGAAGTACTGATTCTCAGAAAAATTACATTCCAGGTATGCTTCCCTCTTAGGCAGAAGGAATAAATATGAATAATGTTATCTAATATTACTAGTACTGTTATTTTCTCCAACTCACAAATATCAACGAAGTTCTCATTATGGCTCAGCATTCTGAGAGTTTCTTTCCCTGTAAGTCCCATTGGTCCTTTGAAAGTGTGGTTTTCAAAATCTTTGCTTTGAATGACAAATAGAAGAAGCCAAAATGTTCATCCTTTTTATTAAAGATCTCATTGTTTAGGATTATGGTGGTAAACAGAGATTGCATCACTTCACAGAAGAGGTGAAGAGGAAAGAGTTTTGCCTTGTCAGCAAGATCCTGTTCTTCTAAAGCCTGTAAAAGTGCCATTATGTATGTTAAATAACTGCTTAATTAAGGCATAACTTTTGCATTTGCACCAAAAACCTGTCCAAAAATTCTGTTTTATAAGTGGCTGAGAAAACTGGATTGTAATTTATATTTTTGCTCCTTTTTGACAATCTTGCAAGAGAGTTTTGGTAGTAATAAATGGCTTTCTTACTTTTATTGACTTTCTTGACAGGTACTAGTGATAGATGTAACAGGTCATTTTGTCCCCTATTGCAGAGAATGGGAAGAATTCGTAACTTTTTGTGCAGTGCACTGTGTACTGTCAGGTACCTTGTAGTCCCATATCCACATTCAAAAACACCCAAAAACATTTTAGACACATTTTTGTTTCTTACACTTAGATAAACCTAGAGCCACTGTAATAACTGGTGTTGCTAAAAAGCTCTGAAGTGGTAGAAAAGTGTGTCCAAAATGTTGATTTGGTCTGATTTCATCAACAAAGTTTGTGGAAAACATTATAATGAATTTGAAGTCTTTTCTGTTCATTATTTTTATTTTGTTACTATGTATTATGAGTTGTTGAAATCTGTATATTTCAATTTTAATTAAACTCTTTCAAATTTGTTGATGAGGAAACAATGACAAGTGCTAAAACCAGCACATATCAGACTTTTCTGGGTGAAAATTTTCTGTGAATAAATATTTCTGTGAATAAAGTACCGTAGTAAATGCTTGGGGTGGTGCTTCTGCGCTTGTTATTGGTAAATCAGCTTTACATTCCCTCCTTTCACTCAGCACTGCTTTGGTCATAGTTCTTAACACAACAACTCTGACCTAATCTAAGTAACTTGTGTAGCAGGTCTCACTGCCACACCTAATGCTCTTACGAGTAGTTTTGGGGCACCAGGATTTTGCCTTCTTTCAGTTCAAAGGCGCTGCTATGGCTAGGAAAATATACTTGATTTAGGTTTAAATCCATTAGCTTGAGCACACATAGGAGGCAAATTTGCTAAAGGCGGTCTATAGGTATCCCAGATCAGGGTTCCATACAGATCTGGATAATGCGTCAGCACAGCCATGTGCTGAAAGGAATAAATTTCCAGGAAATCTGATCATCTTAGGCATGCAGTCTGGTTTATACTAGGTGATTTGGAGGCAAGTAGGAAAAAAATTCAGGTTTGTCTCCACATCTTTTGTGTTACATAAGTAATTGTGCTTATTATATGAGTTTAAATAGATAAAATAGCTCATGTCTGTTACACGAAACTGGGTAACTTACAGAAGGGACTTACAGAAGTAACTTACAGAACTTCAGTATAAGTCATTTCCTTAACCTTGTTAACTGTTCTTGTCCTAGACATGAATCCAGATTTTAAATCCTCAGCATTGTCTCCTTTTCTCCAGTCATAGCCGTGATTTCTCTAGAGATATCATTTTTTTGCTAGCAATCTATTCTCTATACAAACATATTTGCAGAGAAGCTTTATGAATTGCAGAAAAGAGGTGGGGGTTTTTTTCAGGAAAATTAATTGCTTCCAGACTAAAATACTTTCCTCAAAAATGGACTTTTCAGTATTTCTACTAGAAATTAGCATTTCTTGTGGAAAGTTAAATGAACATTTTTCTGTTTTGTTTTCTCCATCCTTTAAAAAAACCCCCTGTTCTAGAGATAATGGGTAGAATGATACAGTTGCTGAATTTTGTTAGTCATGATGCTGCAGTTTGACTTGGCCAAATGAACTACCAATAAAGTTTTTATAAGTAAAATCCTTTTTATATGTATTTTTGGCAATTTCTTGTCTTCAGTTCTTTTTATTTCTTCCTTTCCAAACTCTTCTGTATAAACCAGAAACCTTGCAACAAGCGAACTTGTATTTAGTTGATCTCAGTTCTTCCATAAACTAGCCATATATTTTTAACCTTAATTTTACTGTGCAGAATAGAGAGGCAGTATTTTCTCATCCCCACTGTTTTAGTGAGTGTATATTCATTATACTTTCAAAAACTCTCAGTCTGTCATAGTAAGAGACATACAAATACTGAAAATGAGGGTGGGAAAAAGAGAGAGTAAGCACTACCACGATGCATGTATGGGATTACTTGTTGTAGAGATAATGAGTTCCATTGATTCCTGACAAAATACCTCTAAGCAGCAAAGGTACTTCCCTGGTTTCTATAGATGTTACTACAGTGAGCTCAGTGATAACCATTGCCAGAAGTTCAGCTCGAAGTACAACCGCTAATTCATATAGGTAGTTACCCCTGGTAAACTTACGCTGTATTATATAATTACCCACTTTCTTCTGTTCCACAAGGACTTTGTAAGCCTACAATATTTCAAATACAACCAAAACTCGATCAGGTTTTAAGTACAGCTAATTATTCATCTTTTCAAATATTATCATAATTGCTCATACAGTGCCTTGCCAAAAAAATACTGGTTTTACTTTCCCTTCAATCTTTTGATTGTTGACTTGTAGTAACATGTACAAACCTCAGTTATCAGTCATCCATCCTGAAGCTGCATATTCTGAAAGAGCAATACATAAAGATGGTCATCGTTTTAAAATTGCTACAGTTTGACTGGAGATCAACGACAGCTGATAGGTTTTATGACAGGTAACCATACTTTAATACAATGTTGTATTTAGGAGAACAAAGAAAGTTATCAAAGTTATTCACCATTTAGATAACTGCATTGCTAGAAGCTGAGTTTATAATTTTTTAATGTGAGGTTCAGCAGTAAATCCTTACATGGTTGTGATCTTTGATTGTAGTGATCTGTTTAAAGACGATCATCAGTAAGGAAAGTGTACAGTGTAAAAGACTCTTCATACCATCCAAACTAACACAGCAAAAGAAAAACAGAAAGCAAATTCTGGGTTAACTCCATATGTATCAGGAAGATAAATAATACACTTAATGTAGTTACAGATCATATAATATTAAAAGCAAAGAGAAAATTAACTGTTATTTTACACCTAAGTAAGTGGTGAAGATTGAATGAAATGTCAGGGCATGCTGCTTTTCAGTTTTTAACAGCTTCAGCCACTCAAAACTTCACTAAAAACTGCAGTGCCACAATATAAAGATACATGCTTTTGATATGTCATCTAGCAAGTTTGCCGTTCAAAGTTTACCAGTTGCTATTAGTTCCATAGTTGACATATTGCTGTAAACTATGAAATACTTATCTGAACATTTAAAACTTAGCAGAGTGCTTGCTGACTGTTTACAAAATCATTTGGATCACAAGAGCAAGAGCCCATTGCTAGTTTCTAGAATATAAATTGGTTGTTCTTGGTTGTTTGTTGAGTCTGATGCAAATTATAAGTTTTAAACTTATGTTAAAGGAAAGAAAAAAAAGAAGGAAAGAAAAAACTTGTATTAGACAGTAGGTGTGGCTAATTTTTTGCACGTTTTTACCAGATTGACAGCAACCTCTAAAAAGCTCAAGAACACATCAACAGACGAATACTTTTGGTCTGTGAGTAGATAGAGATGACATGTATTTCAGTCAGGGCACCATTGATGTTCTTCAGCATGAACAATGAATTAAAACATCTGTTTATACCTTCAGGTACATTCAAAAGGGAATATCTAGATTTTTGGGGTTTTGTGATATATGGTCAAGTGTGATATCTGAGACTGAACTTGTCAAACCACATTAAAAAAAATATATTTATTCCAGGGATGTATTTCACAACTTTTGTTTATTAGTTCTTTCCTACATGCCTTGCTGTATCATAAGTCATCTTCAGCAAATGGAATTATGTCAGGAAAGAATTTGGCCTCTTGTTCTCCCAGTTTGTTCACTGAAGCATAAAATGAGGAAGAAACTAGATATGCAGAATTGCTTTCTAAAACCCAAACACTAAACTTATGCAAACATCTTGAGGGCAGGTTTTGTAAACAATGGGATCTCATCAGCCCTTCCTTGTCTGGCAGGAAAAAACCCACAAAATATTGGGCAAATTCTCCTATAAACTTTGGTTCCTGTAGGCTACCAGAGTGGAGCAAGATGCATCAAATATTATGAATGAAAATTTCTTCACTGAAAAAATTTCTTCACTGAAAAATTTCTTCACTGAAATTTCAATTTCAGTGAAATTTCTTCACTGAAAGGGTGATCAGGCATTGGAACAGGTTGCCCAGGGAAGTGGTGGAGTCACCATCTATGGAGGTGTTCAAGAAATGTGTAGATGTGGTGCTTAGGGACATGGTTTAGTGAGTTATGTGGTGTTGGGTTGGACTTGATGATCCTTGATGTCTTTTCCAACCTTAATGATTCTATGATTCTATGTTAATGTAATCTTACCAGGGAGATTATTGAGATTGGTGCCTTTCTGAGACAAAAGATTCGCACATGGGAGAAATAGATGTCCCTGAAAAGTAAAACTTTACTTAATTTTCATCTATATCTGGGACAGATTTATTAATTTGTGTATTAGAGTTCAAAGAGAGACATGAATCAGCTAATGAAGTTGATAGTGATTATACAGTGGAATAAACAAAGACATGCCTGTAATTAGAAATAAAGCTTTATCTCTGGGTTTAATTTCTAGGTATATTGTTACGTGGTCAAAAAATCTTAGCTAGAATATGTCAGACTCTCCAACTTACGGAAGAATTAGCCTTTCCAGAGACATCCTAGAAACTTGCTGACTCTGAAACACTTTAAAGAAGTTAGCATAACAAAATTAAGAAATTGTCTTAATTTAGAATCTCAAGAGTGTCTCACCTTCTTTTAGACATTGTCCTGGAAAAACACATGCTTGTCCTTCCATTGTACAGAAGCTTCCATTTGCCAGTGGAATTCACTAGCAAATCAGTGGATGCTAGAATAAATATGTGCATACTTCAGAACACAGACCAAAGAGCAAGCTCTGTGGGCCAAATATGTTCATAAATCTACATTGTTTGATCAAACTCTCATTTTTTTACCAATAACAGGTAACATCAGCATGAGAAAATGGGAGTTAAAATATGTTTCAAGGAAGATTGTGGAGTTTTGTTCACATCAGCAATAAGTTTTTATACAGTTCTTCAGTAGATTTTTTTAATTTCAGTTTAAAACACACACACAAAAAGTTCTCATAATGCAAACATTTCACTTCAGCCAAATATGGGTTCTGAGATGCCATGGCTGTTTATTCAGAGAGACATTTAATATTATCTGTTCTTTTTCGTGTTTTATACTGAGTGAAAGTCTTATCTGACATCATTTGAATCAAAGACAATGGAGAGGGAATTACAGCTGTGCCTGAGATTGGATTCTGGACCTGCTGCATAAGTATAGACCACTGTGCAAGATGAACACATAATGTACATAACCTCTTCACGATCTGAAACACCAACAAAATCTGTGACTAGATCTTGGATATGATCTATCTTCTGTCTGTGGAAGTAAGAATGTTTTGAGGGCAGCTGTGGTGATGGATTCTTCTTCCTCTTGTGACTACTTACGACATAATTTTAAAATTACTTTATATCTAGGCTGTACTGGAAGCATGTTTGGTCCAGCTTGACTGAGCAAGGTGTTAGAAGTACAACCAGTTCTTGTATTGTTTATTAGCTTAATTTACTCATGACACAGTCTTTTTCCTTGTGGGATTTTGACAAACACTTCCACTTCTCTGCTTGCCTCACCAGCACAAATGTAAGGTTTGGGTAAACAAAATATCTCAGATGTGATTTTTTCACAATAGTAGCTTTTATCACAAGACTTCCATCCTTTTAGTCTGCATCTGGATCAAATTTAGGAATAGAACATTCTGGTTTTGGCCCTGAATCAGATCTCAGCTTTCTGACTGAGAATTCATCATCTTGACACGTGCATTGCAGTTGGATTTGAGTTCCCAGCACCTCTCTGACACAAATGAAGAGCTTTTCATTCTGTATCACTGACATAGTCATTGCCCTAGGTAACAAATTATTTAAAAATAACTTTTCCCCTTTCAGTTTTTTATGCCAGATTCCAGCTGAAAATTGTGTGTAGAAACATGACTTTTTGTGCTTAAATCCATGTAGTTTTTGAAACATTTCCAATGAAGTCCAAACTGATATATGTTTTCCTTATCTTTCCCTTTCCTTCAGTCAAAATGCAGCCCTTGAATCTCTGCCTTTACTTTACTGGAAAGGTACCTCAATATGCAAACATGGACACTG
Organism: Pterocles orientalis; assembly: GCA_011057875.1. NCBI lineage: Eukaryota > Metazoa > Chordata > Aves > Pterocliformes > Pteroclidae > Pterocles > Pterocles orientalis. The sequence continues at coordinate 664,022 of WKFP01015092.1, forward strand.
GCTTCGGTGTTCCTGGGACAGATGAAAGTTTATCCCAGACAAGGGCCATTGTGAGAGGTATGACAAGAATCCTGACCCCTTTCTCTCCTTGATCAAGTTCCTTTCAGTAGGTTTCTCGTGCTGGACTAGCTGGGAAAAAACTTTCCGTTCAACATAAAGAGCTGATAAAGCTGTGTACCCAGGGCAGTTCTCTTTTTCACTTTTCAATACATTTTTCTATTCCTAATTTTGCCACTTGCTCACAATCTCCAGGAAATCTCCTGTTCCCTCTTTCCCTCCCCATCTCATTTTTTCCTCTCCCATTTTTTTACATGGATGCTAAGATCTCCCTTCACATGCTGAGATCTACTGATAGAAAGTGTTACACTGACCAATGTTTTTATACTTACCTATAATCAAAATTCTCTGAATATACAAATATTCTGTAGAAATACAAATAAAAAAAGATACTGGAAAAAGCTATAGTTTTGTCAGCTAGCCATAAAATTAGAAGAATCTCATCAAACTGTCCAGGCAAAAACTAATTTAATTTGAGTGACACTATCCCATGAATGTATTTGTCCCAGTCATATTTTCTGTGAAAGATAAGCTCAAATTAAACCTCTGTTCCCTTTACACTGCTGCAAGGTCTAGCAAATACTTTCATGGGGATAATATTACAATAATAATGGTTGTACCTTGTTCAAACTGCATTGATTAAAAATAACAAAAATAGCCATCAATTAGATGGCTATTAGGAAGCTTTTTTCTGTATCTGTTTTTTTCAAGTTATGGTACACCGGAAAATTAATTTGGATCTTTTGTCTTGTGACATGATTAAAATATTCTCCTGTAACTTGTAAATTTACATTTGTCAACATCACAAAATCAATACACATTTCACCACATCTAGTGTTACATGGCCACTAGGGTCCCCAGGTTAAAATGACATCAGTAGCAGTTCAGGGTTGGCAGATTCCTTTATATACTGTGTGAGATTCCTGGCAGTAAAATTTTCTTTCATGTCCATAAGCTCTAGAAATTGTCATAGTTTGCTCAAAAAATCAAGTGAGGAATGTGTATCAGTGCTTTATAGGGTATGTCTCTATGAGCTATTGAAAGGCATTTGAGTAACCACTCAATTTTTGATAAAGAATAGAAAGTTATACAACACCTGGCAATGTCATAGAACCAAAATGCATGCTTCAATCAGAAAGTGCAGAAGGTTAATTTCAGAGGTACATTTTTATCTTCGCAGCAAATGGCCTTTTAGTCTACATCAGGCATTTATAAATGTATTGAAATTGAGTCAGTGTTAAACCATAGATCACAGCAGCTGAGCAGCTTTGACGCTGACTAGTAGCAGGGAGAAAAAGAACAGGATGAGAATTGATGATATAGTGCATCTTGTAATTTCAGTGTGTAGCATAGCAACTGGAGCAACATCTGAGAAAAATCCCCTTGTTGACTTTATAGAACTGGAAATTTATTTAGTCTACAACACAGCTTTTATGCCCACCTTGCAGAATTGCAGAATTTTTCAATTTGGTGTTGCTCCAGGTTAAAAAACATACCAGCTGAAAAATGTGAATTGGAATAATTTGCCATCAGTTCTTAATATAATGACTGATTTCCAACTCTGTATTCAGCAAGCTGCAGGCAACGGTTTTGAACTGAATCCAGGTGGAAGTAGGCCAGACACATTAAATTTAAGACTTCTATATTTCACAACTCCCTACAGAAATTGTGCAAATAATGTAGTTGAAGTGCTTTCTACATACTGTGTAACCCAACTCTTTTGGCATTTTAATTAATTCCTTGCCCTTTTCTGCTGTATGCACTGTAAAGAAGTACACTATGAGGAGGAAGGAATTGCAATAGAATCTGTCAAGCATTAAACATAAAATGTTCTTGTATTAATTTTAAATTTAGACATAAACAGTGGGAAAAAGACAAAAGTTCATATACTGCTGTGGTAAGTAGTCAGGGTTTTCAATTTAATTGTTATTTCCACACCTATTTTCTGGTTAGGGATGCCAGCAACGGAAATGTATAGCAGTAATCCAGTTGCCAGAGTTTAGGTATGCTGTCTTTTTGATCTTGAAGTCCAGACTTAATACACAGACTTCTCTCCTAAAACCTTTATGCTCAATATGCATGTGACTTTTTAAAAATGTAAATAATGAGATGATTTTCATCCAATTATATAGCCTCTTGTAGTACACTTTACTGCACTGGAGGCTTTCAATGAGAAGCACAATGCCAAGACTGGCATGCTGAATTTTCTGCATGCCAACAAAAACCTCATCCTTGCCAGATGGAACTAACACATTAAATAGATAATTTTATTTCAAATGGAAACATTTTAATAACCATTTCTGTGCTATCTGTCTTCCTGTTTAGATTTTATTAAAAATTTGCACTCAAATGGCCGAGAGTGTAGAAGATCTTGCTAATAAATGCTAACATTTTCATTTGGAAGCCAAGTTAAACATGTAACAAAAAACCACAAGCCCAGATAGAATTAAGAGTGTACTGAATCCTTAGGAGAATCATAGAATCATAATAGAATCACAGAATCGTTAAGATTGGAAAGACCTCAAGGACCACCAAGTCCAAACATCAACCCAACACCACCTAACTCACTAAACCATGTCCCTAAGCACCACATCTACACGTTTCTTGAACACCTCCAGGGATGGTGACTCCACCACTTCCCTGGGCAGCTTGTTCCAATGCCTGGTCACTCTTTCAGTGAAGAAATTTTTTCAAATACCCAGCCTAAACCTCCCCTGGTGCAACTTGAGGCCATTTCCTCTTGTCCTACCTTTTGTTACTTTAGAGAAGAGGCCAGCACCCACCTCACTACAACCTCCTTTCAGGTAGTTGTAGAGAGTGATAAGGTCTCCTCTCAGCCTCCTCTTCTCTAGACTAAACAACCCCAGCTCCCTCAGCCGCTCCATGTAAGACCTGTGCTCCAGATCCTTCACCAGCTTTGTTGTCCTTCTCTGGACCTGCTCCAGCACCTCAATGTCCTTCTTGTGGTGAGGGGCCCAAAACTGAACACAGGATTCAAGGTGCAGCCTCACCAGTGCCAAGTACAGGGGCACAATCACTGCCCTAGTCCTGCTGGCCACACTATTTCTAGTGCAGTCCAGGATGCCGTTGGCCTTCTTGGTCACCTGGGCACACTGCTGTCTCATGTTCAGCCGGCTGTCGACCAGCACCCCCAGGTCCCTCTCTGCTGGGCAGCTTTCTAGCTACTCTCCCCCGAGCCTGTAGCGTTGCAGGGGGTTGTTGTGACCAAAGTGCAGGACCCGGCACTTGGCTTTATTGAACCTCATACAATTGGCCTCAGCCCATTGGTCCAGCCTGTCCAGATCCCTCTGCAAAGCCCCCCTACCCTCAAGGAGATCAACACACCCACCCAATTTGGTATCATCAGCAAACTTACTGAGGGAGCACTCAATCCCCTCATCCAGGTCACTGATAAAGATGTTAAACAGGACAGGCCCTGAAACTGATCCCTGGGGAACACCACTAGTGACCCGCCACAACCTGGACTTAACTCTATTCACCACGACTCTCTGGGCTCGGCCATCCAGACAGTTTTTTATCCAGCAAAGTGTGTTCCTGTCTAAGCCATGAGCCACTAGCTTTTCTAGGAGAATGCTGTGGGACACGGTGTCGAAGGCCTTGCTAAAGTCCAAGTCGATTACATCCACGGCCTTTCCCTCATCCACTAGGTGGGTCACCTGGCCATAGAAGGAGATCAGATTGGTCAAGCATGACCTTCCTTTCATGAACACATGCTGGCTGGTCTTGATCCCCTGGTTGTCCTGTACATGCCACGTGCGCACACACAAGATGAGCTGTTCCATAATCTTACTTGGTACCAAGGTTGGGCTGACAGGCCTGTAGTTCCCTGGGTCCGCCAGGAGAGCCAGCCGGCCTTTCAGCCGAGACCCATCCCTGCAGAATGGGGGATTCACAAGCCTCCGGGCTTTTCTTCAGCCAACCTCTGTTGGCTTCCCTGTGCTGCTCTGCACCCCACTGACCGTGTTAAGCCATGTCTGGGCTCCCACCCTAGCCTGACGCCACGTCATACCCAGTTATCTGGCAGCGGCTTGGCCCTGCTGCCTTCCCTGCTGCCTGTTGGTCAGCTTTGTTGGCCAAGGAGCTTTTGGAGGCCCCTTGGTGCCTTCTCTGAGGGGCCCTTCTCCTCTCCGTCTGCCAGGCAAAGGCAGGCTCCCTGCTCAGCTCTTCCTCCTCAGCCCCAGCAGTGTTTCCTGCCCAGGCAGAGCCAGCTCTGGCAGCAGTGAGAAGGTTCAATGTTGTAAGATCTTAGAAATATTAAAAACACAGTGGTTTTCTCTTAGAAGAGTTTATGGTCATTATTGTCACGTATGTTAGAACTGTTTCATAGGTTTGCATTACCACAGCTTCTGGGGGCCCACATATGAGCTGAGATTACCCTCTTCCATAAAGAAGCAAAGCACAAATTTAGTCTCTGGGCAGTTTCCCATCTGCTCTACACAGGAGACTAGCAGCAGAAGACAACAAGGAAATGACACAGTTAAAACCAACAGTTAATGGACTGGATGCACAAATGGGCCGTTATCCAGCTTCTGTTAGAGAAAGGACACTCGCAGGACTTGTTGGAAAGATTATAAGGTAGTTCTGTGGGTTTTACTAGGGACTTCTTCCAAGCATAAAAAGGACCCTGGGTGTAAGCCTGAAGCTCCTTGTTTGAAAACTCACCAGATGAATTCTGAAGGAAGTAACCATAAGCTGTAGGTGGGATTCAACCTCTTGAAGCCGAATGAGATCTCCTAGTTAAACAGAGCAAGGAAAAGATGGGAACAGCTCCAAAAGTCATTTACATGGCAGCAGAGGAAGGAGAGGCCATTCTGCCAGGTGGAGCATTGCTTGTTTCACTCAGTGAGCCAAGGAAATGATCTTTGCAAGCTGCAGTACTTCAAACAAACCAATGCATTGAGATTCCTTTTGTAAATTCCAAACAAAAGAAAGTTGCAACAATGAAAACATTAGATAATTACATGGACAGAAATTTTAATTACGTGAAGGTGTGGATGGGCACATTTGGAGGTGCTCTGCAGCAGGAGTCTGAAAAACTTTAGACATATTCTTGACATTTGAATACCAGGAGCAATCCAAGTTAAAGACGACATCTTTGTGATATGAATACATATGATACCATTTTCCACAATAATTGAGTAAGAAAGTACCAGAAATGACTCATGAAGAAGATGTAAACATTTGGGACTTAATTTTACAATTATCCACAAGAGGTCAAAGTGACATGCTGAGTTTAGTTTGGAAGAGGGTTAGGTGTGGAATAAAAGGGTAGATTTGTGACCCTGTAGCCCAAAGATAGTAGATGAACTTCCAAATAATATGGTGGGTATGAAGACCAGAGAGACAGGAGAGTAGGGTTTTGGGGAACCCCAATATTAAATTAGAGTGGGGGATTAGAAGAGCCCTTGAAAGGCCAGTACTGAAGGAATGGGAGGAGAACTCAGGGCTTGCTCAAGAGAAAAGGGCATGTCTGCAACCCATTGATGACCTCTCTGTGTCATAAAAAAAAAAATGGAAAAAAAAGGAAAATAAACATATTTAACACTTTGAAAATAACCCACACCACTGGATTTCTGATTGGACTCCCAGTATCTGCCATAGATGAAAACAAGCTTTTAGGGCCTGAAAATCTACAGAAAGGAATGGCAAGTCTAAAATATTCTTAATAGCATGAAGTAGGACCTGTTAGCAACGGGAGTGCTCATAAATGTCTGCAACATGGGGGCTGGGCTTGATGATCCTTAATCCAGATCTTTTAAGGCCCTAGAAGCCACATCAAGATGTGGGAGAGTGGCTTATTGTCTAGTCCTACTGTCATTTAATCCAGTGAAGTACTTAAAGGGGAAAATTTGTGTTTTGGATAGAATTGACTGCTTTTTTTTGTTCTTCAACAGCTGTCCATCTATCTGATGAAGACTGGTTTTGAAATGTACCCCATCTCCAATTGGAGGGAATGCAGACAGGACAAGAGGTGTCCAGGGTTAAAATCACAGAAATTCCTACCTGAGCGAGTATCCTCAAGTATTTGGAATGCAGAGGATAGCATGAGAAACAAATAAAGCCATTACATTCTTTGTTAACAGAATTAGGCACCACAGATGTTTCTGTAATGCACAGATTGCTGCCATCTCAAAGAAGCTTTTCAGCTGTCCTTGCAATTTTAAGAGTAAAATATTCTATTAAAAGAAAAGTGAAAATAAATGAAACATATAATTACTTTTACAATGGACAAATTGTTGATTTGTCGAACCACAGAGACAGGAACTATAAGTTCTCTTCCCCATTTAAGAATGTGTTTAAAGAAATAATTAGAAAAATACAAGCCATCCCCCTCTCTCAATACCTTCTTGAACCTTCCTTTACAGGCCCATTTTACTATTTTTTGATAATTTAAAAAAAAAATCTTCTAGTGCTCCATCATAAGGATCACCTGCAGTTGAAAAAGAATGTTTAGGGGAGGTTAATTTAACAGTTCTGTTGAAAAATGAGGACATAGTAGGCTTGTATAAATTCCCTGTGGCTTGGATGTGCCAGACTTTTACAGCTGCATTCTTCTTTATCAACCTATCAAAACCCTTCAGTGCCATCTTTCAGCAAAGCTGTGAATTATTTATCCCTTTGGATTTGGACATTTGTACAAATGTCAACATAGCTGCAGTGTGCAATGAAGCCAATCATTTAGCTGCCCCTCCATTATGTGAAATAGTAGTGCATCTTTTGTAAGGACACTATTAATACAGAAGTGAATGAGCCATGAAATCAAGGTGTGAGTCGCTGCAGGACTGTCTACCTCCTTTCTCCCCTCCCTTTTTAGAAATCTTCTTGGAACTAGATTCTTGGTAAAAGATTTTATGACACTTACACAATCTTACAACTTGTTTCTCAGTATTTTATTACCTCCTAGTTATGAGAAATTTAGTTTACGTTTGTTTTAGACATTATAGAAGGCAACCTTGACCCAAATTGAAGTGTGATAAATGACACTTCTAAACTCATGTTACACATGCTCTCATTCTCTGTCATTTTGAACTGTTTAACAAAAGGAATAAGCCAGTTTAGTAACGTAAAATTCTATTTTGTAACTATTGCCTTTAAGAGAAATAGAAAAAAAGAAAGAAATTTGCTTCTGTTTCTCTCTCAGAAGTATCATATCTTGTTTTCTTTTAGTGAGAAATGAGTTTTAGGTTTTCATCACTAGGCTGTGTTTTTCATGGGGGGCAGGAGAGAGGAGAAGCCTAGAATAGGTCAAGAGTACTTTTCAAAACAGGGAATAAAGAAGTAGTGCTGGATAGAAAACTTCTTGTAAACTTTTTCTTCCTCTTCTAAGACTTTAGTGCAAATGTAGACCTCATTTTTCAAAATGTCCTGCATTTCCTGCTATCAGCATACAAAAATTCCTTGATTTTTTTCTTAATAAGCTTTAATTTTCACAGATTCTAGTCACTGGCTAATACTAAAAAAACTGACTAGGCTATCATTTGCCTAGGTTTTGGGGGTTTCAGCATGTACTGTGGAGCTGTCTCCCACTACTCCCACCACAGTATGAAAAGCATTCTCAAAGTAGCATCTGAGCTGGAAAAAATCTGACTCTCAAGCTGTGTGACCATAGTGCTTCCAGTAACCCCGACCCAACACTAGTTCTGGGTCCATCTGCTGAGTTGCACAGTGCAGTTTGCCACAGGATGGGCGAGGAATATGTGCACCTGCCACAGGGCAGGGTCATCTGCTCAGTTTCCCCCAGTCTGACATTGGCATGGTTGTATAGGATTCACTTTTAACATTTCCTTTTGTCATGAAGTGGTTTTAATGTTCTGATTTTTCTTTCTCTCTTAGTAAATACCTTTTAGCCAGCAGTGCTGCAACAAACCACATGCTGGGAGGCAGCAAGAGGAGCAGTACGGTTTTCTTTTGAAGAAAACTATAATTTTCATTGTACTGATGGTAATTTAGTCTTTCTGGGTGTCTTTTGAAGGAATTGTTGTTCTTGAACTCAGCTTTCAGGAAGTAGCTAGTGAAATATATGTCAGAATTAACAGGATCCATAACTGATTAAAGAGGTTGGTGTCTTATCCCTTAGCTTAGCATGTATGTCACCTCTAAGTCAGTTGAACCTGAAGGAGTGCAGCCACTAGTTGGCCCACTTTTTGTTGCTATGCTCTTTTGTTGCTGGCGCTATTGAAAAGCTTCTTTATGACCTTATTGAATAAATTAGGTTATTATTTTATTTTTCAGTTTTATCTGTAACTGCAGACTGTCTATCAAATATGTTTACAAATCACCCTCCTGTTACTGCTGTGTTCAAGGTAAGATGGAGGTGACAGTTTGACCATTGCAGTTCTTGGGGATGAAGTTCCATAAAAGACTTCGTGCAAGCTGTAAGAATCACTGTCACCCAAAGAGAAGAAAACTTGCAGTGTCCCAAGTTACCCACTCCACCTTCTTAAAAATTCTTCCCCTCTCCTTCTCTGTCAGTCATATATTAAATAAGAAGCCTTGCAATGTCATTTGGTAAGCATTTCCTCTGGCAGCTGTCGGTTAACCTGAGACAGCTCCACATTCCTGAACCACTATGTGTGGGTCACTTGGTGACCTGGATTGGAGAGCTGACCTGACTTTAAAATAACGTTGCAAAAGGTCACCTGGACTAGTTCTCTACTCTGGTCTGCAACGTGCACTCACTGCATTTTGCATGAATCATTGGCTTTGCCACTGAAAGCAGCATTTATTAAATTATGCACGCGACACTATTTGGTGACATTTCCAGGTTGGGACAGAAGTTGATGTACCAGGATCTAGATAATTGATGAGGAACCCTTTTGTTTACACTTATGTACTGTGTCATTCCCCTTCTCCCCCACCCACTCCTTTCTTTGGCCAAAAGCTACATGGTGCAAAGAGCAAATGCCTAAAAGCATAATGAAAAATAACTGGACGCCTGTATTAAGTTCTCCATTGTTTTTACTATCTTGTAGTATTTGCATTGCTTTTGTACCACTGGAAAGATCCAGGGTAGCATTTAACCATTATTTCGTTTGTTTTGAAGATTTCAACAGTTCCTTCTCTACTTACTGTAAAAAATGAGTAATTTAAAACAACAACAACAAAAATCCATTTTACGCCTTGAATGGGCCTTATTTGGTGCATTTTTCCAAGCTACCAGCACAATTTTTGCTCAGTGGTTCTTTGGACTAAATGAGAAATTCACTATTGATTTGACTAGGTTCTAGACTTTCAGTCATCCCTCAAACGCAGAGATCTGCCAGAAAGATTTACAGATTTGCTACTAACTCCCTTGAGTACAGAGCTGATTCAATTAAAGAAATCAACGTGTGACTCAACATATCTCTGTTATTCTCAATAGCACTGCTGCTCAAAATGGAAAGAATTACGCAGATTTCATCACCACTAGCAGGAAGAACACAGATAATTTCTGCCATTAGATTTATAATGAAAAATTACCCCAGTGTGTTTTATCTCAGGATTTTCCTGTGGGCTCTTGCAGTTTTTCTGCTTTCATAGTTCCCACTTAGAAGAAAGGTTTTTTCTTCATGACATAAACCTTTTTTCATAAGTCTAGTCACTTCTCTTTCTTTATACTCTTCCCAAAGTATTTAATTTTTTGCCAAGTTTTCATTGTCCTCTTTAACCTCTTTAACCTTCCTGCCTGTGTAGAACCTTTAAGTGCTTTTCTTAGAACAAAACTCTTTTAAGTACAGTAATATATCAGCAAACTGTAAAGCATTTGACCTATCATGGTGAAATGGTGCTTGAAAACATCTTCAAATACACCAAACAAGAAAAACATATGTAACAAAAAATCCCATAAACCTTTCAAATATAGACTTTCTTTCGGAAATATCTGTCTCTAAACATGAAAGAGGAGATCAGACTGTACATATATGTGATTAATACAACATTGATTCTCCAAAATGTTACTGAAGACTTATCTCTTCATATAGAAGATAAGTACAGAGTTTAATTGGTGTGTTCTGGAAAGGGAAAATACCCTATATATATATATAAATATTTCACAGTTCTAAGTATAAACCACATAGTAAGCACATAGATTGTGGTTATATTAAATACTGTATTTCCAGTACATTTGGTATGAGAAAATGAATATTAGAATTTCCTTTTCTATGGGGAATTGTACACAACCCGAAGGAATAGATGGTATATTGCTTTATCAGGAACTAATACTGTTTTTAAAACATTTAAGCATTTACTTATACATCTTTAGGTATGACCATGTAGCACCTGTCAGTACCTCTGACAAACAAGATGCTAAAAAAGTGGATAGTTTTAATTGGAGTTCGTTCTGTGATTAATTGAGTTTTTAAAGTTTTTAAATTCAACTGTTTGGTCAACAGAAGCAAAGGTAGATGCAGACTTTTCCCTTGTAGATGCCTGAAGATGTTGCAGTTCTAATTAAACCACAGCAAAGTTTTCTTCCCTGTTTGTAGCATCCTGCCACACTTGGTTCATCCAAGGCTGCTGGAAGTCCCAGACCAGCAAGTCTCCTGAGACATGTGTTTGGACCTTGCCCAAAAAGGGAGTGATGAAGTCCTGCAGCCCTTCTGCGAAATGTGCCAGTTACAGCCCATCAATCAGCTAACCACTGCCAGGACTCACACCCCTCATGGGGCAGGGAGAGGTTTGTGCTGAGCTGACCCTGTGAATCATAGGAGCTGGGAAGGGAAGGATGTACAAAATAAATGTGTTGCAGGTAGATGAAGGAGTAGTAGTATAGGATCTTTCTATCTAATGACTGAGAAATCAAGGCCAATGTCACCAAAATGTGCTGAGGATTTAAAGTGGTTGATTGTTCCCTCTTATCCTCTTTATGCTGGATACTTTTAGAAAGAGCTTCGAAGGTGCAGTTTAACAATTTGTTAGTGCTTTGTATCCCACCTAACTCAAGTGACAGGAGATAGACTACACTTTTAAGAAATAGCTGAACAGCATCCAGGCTTTACGTAATAAGCTCTGAATTTGTAGTTACTGCTCTGCAGAGTTGTGCCTAGGCGCTTCCCATGTAGCTCTGGAAATACTTGCATTGTTGTACTGAAGCTGGAAAAATCTTCAACAAAATTATAAATGCAGAGGAATCTCACAGTTTGAACCCAGACCTCTCAAGTTTTACCCTGTTGTTCTGACAGGGCGATCCACAGGAACCCAATCTCACTCCTCACACAGGCAACATGAGGAGAACTGCCCTCCTCACCACCGTAACACCATTCACCTTAGCACGGTTTTAACTCAGATTATCAGCAGTGAAGGCATAGCTCACTAGAAAGCCTCACTCCCGCATTTAAGAGACCCAACAGATGCATTTTACAGGGGAGAGGGACGAACGAAAAACAGTTATGGGAGGGTAAAAGGCTGAGCACTGGAAATATTAAACAGAGAAATAAAACACAGGAAAGGAGAGAGGGGAAGATTTTACTTTTAAAAACAACCCTGCCTGTGTAATTAGAAATGTAATGAGAAGAGCCAACATGTCGAGTTCCTCCTAGTATAAGTACTCTTGTTTTCAGAACTAGATAGGAGTATCTGGCCTTAGTGGGAAAAAAAATTAAAGCAAATTAATTCATAGAAAGGAGGACATTTTGTGTTTAGTTCACTGGTGTAATAAGTTAATTTTTCTTTTTTCTCCCCTTTAATGCAGGTTTATTTTACTGATAGCTGAAACCAGCCATAAGCAATTTATTAACATTGCCAGAAGGGGCCTGTGAAACACACACGAATAAAGAGATTATTTTTTCAGCTATAAACCTCTGGTTTGTAAATTAAAAACAAACTGGAGAAGGATTTTATGGTTACGTGCAAATCCTCAGGGTTTCTTGATAATAGTGCTTTAAAGTGATCAATTTTATATTTGTCAGTTCAGAAGTAAAGCATCATAGAAAACCTTACCTTCCTCCAATCAAAAGGGAACTACAGTATTGCCAGAACTATTGCTAAGGATAAGACCTCACGAAGGTAAGGAAGCATATTAGGCAATGATGGCTTGGACAGCTTGTTTTCAGCCAATATAATGTTCTTACAAGGACACACCATATATTTGGCAGAATTTACTTAAAGACCACAAGATGGTGCTCATCCAGATGCTGATGAAAAAGTGTTTGAGAGCATAAAGAAGGTAATTTAAGGATTGAGAAGCCTATGAGAAAATCTTGAAACATTTGGTACTGGCTTCCCTCCAGACCAGACCAAGCAAATAATGCTGGTATTACTAGTCCAGGAAATACAAATGTCTAAAATGAATAAGCATCAATTTGTTTATACGAGCAAAGCTCTATACTCATTATAGTCAGCAGCATCCATATTTTATGAGACTGTGCATTTCCATCATGGAGGGAAGGTGACATGCCACAGCCCTTGCCCTGTGCTGGCATTTCCTGGAGGTGGTGGATTTGCTTACTGACATGCTTAATCCCAGGTACTAAAATGCACATACCAAGAAGCACTGGAGATGCTGTGCAGTTCTGCACTGCCTTTTTGTTTATCCTCAGTAAATTCAATAGTTTCAGGAAAGGATTTATTTTCTTGTTGATGATTTACTGGCTCATGTGCAACACGAACAGTGTAGGTGCAATAGATTCATTTGTATATGTGCAGTGCAATGGTAAGGGAAGCGTCTGAGATGTGCTGAGAGATGATGGTGGCTAAGACCAGTCTATTGCTGTTTCTCAAAATCTCCCCATCTTGTCAGGAAAGATGACTGTGACAGCAGGTCTTGACAGTGACAGGATTATCTGGGTAACCCAAGTGCATCAAGTATTTTAGTGTGATTTTTGCTACTCTGAAATAAGCTGATGGCATATTCTGCTGACCTTTCAAATAATTTGTTTTTTAAACATTCCAAGTATGGCATAGTACCCTCGGACAGTGGGTCCTATTTTTATTGTTGTGGATTTAAGTTGTTTAAACTGAGGAGTGAGTTTAGATATACAACTGTTACTCCTTCTAATCTCCAAAAATTGGTAGGAAATTATTTTCAAGTGCCCACAGGAAAAGCCTGATGACATAGACCCAAAACTACATTTAAAATAGTATGATGCAGCCTGGTTATTACCTTTTTATTACTATTTTTGTGTTACAATAACATTATTTTTTAAATGCTTTTCTTATTAAACTTTGTCTTGGAGAGGAAATATCTGACAATGAAGACAAAAAGGGGGAGGAAAACAAGGTGGCCATGGGACTGTCAGAGCTGCTGTCATGGGTGGACTGGAGCAAGGTACAGAGTAAAGCATCTGTCTGCAAGATTAGGTGCTGAACAACCATCATACACCACAGACACATCTGGCACACCCAGGTCCTTTAGCTGTTTTTGAGCCAGAACTGGCTCCTCCCTGAGAGGAGTCATCATTTTCTCTCCTTGTAGTATCTGTTCACGCTCCATGTAGTATCTGTTGCATCCCTCCTGTTTCTTTTCCTTTCAAGCCTGCAGTACATTTCTCCTTGTCATTGGTGTCCATGGGACTAAAACAAGATAAAATAGGAGATACATTATATGTGTGCACATCAACATTGTAAATATATATATATGTATGTGTGTATGTGTAGATACATATTTAATTATTTAGATAAATCATTATCTGGATTCTCCTCAGTTGGATCGAAGTGAAAGCACTGCTAGATGTTCACAAAGGCTGTCTGTGTATAAAAAAAGTATTGTTTTTACACTGTGGTTGAGCATACGTACAGTCTCTAAGCTTGAAGGCTGTCAGAGTGCTTTCCTCTTCATCTTGTTAGTGTTTATCTAAATGCTGATTTACATTTCATAAAAGGGATTCCCTTTTTGTCCCAAGGGGAAGGATGGCCAACAGATGGATCACAAGAAATGTCATTAACCACTTAGGATGTTTTGACGCCTTGCTGAAGATTGCTTCATAATCGGTGAAATTAAATTGCAGTTCTCCTTATCTAGCAAACTAATATTATTTAGAGAAGATATTACTATGGCAAAGCTACTATGAAATGTATATTTGAGCTGCTGAGATAGAGATGTTCTTGAAATGCTTTGAGTGAGTTTGTTAGAAAATATGTACTTTCTGCATTTTCTTCTCATATACAATTTGTGTGGATATATTTACTTAAAGATTAAATCTTCAAACTTTTCAGTTCAAAGACTGATTTCATAATAGAAATAAAAGCCCCATCAGGTAGGCCAGATGGAAACTGTTTAGACACCTTGCTCAGATTTGCTTATGCTTTAGTTTTCTTTTGCCATAAAACCAAAACTACTCTTCAAAGCAGTTTGTAGGGTAAAGCAGAATGTTTTTCATCAACCTTCTAAATTACACCTTAATTGATAAGACAACTAGGAAATCAATAATATGTGAAAATTGTAAGACACAGTGAAAGACCAGATTTGTTTTCTGTCCTTGCCTAAATAATGGTAACAGTAAGCATCCAGTTCCAACAAAAGACGTGCAAATTCACCATAAAGTTCTAGCTGGAAAATATTAAGAAAATACAATAAGTAAGAAACTACTTTCAAGGTGTTAAAGAAGTACCGTTCTACAAATTAGTGATGGAGGCTGTACTATAAGGTCCTAGATAGCTAAGCAGATACACAGACAATCTTTTCAGGTCAGTTTTCCTTCTGCTCTCAACACATGACATAAAATTCAATTAATTCTTTGTATTAATTCTTTTCTTTCTAAATTTACATAAATAAATTTACGTACTACTAAATTATGATACTTGCAATGGAGTAGTATGTACTGACACTTTTGCAGAAGCTGGAAGAGGCCATTAGACTGGACAGAAAACAATAACTCTGGGAGAATACTTGGGTATGTCTAATCATGCTTCCCTTGAGCACCCACAGGAAGAAAAGCAAAATTTTCCTTAAAAGTTCTTGAAAAGTTATGTGAGTGCCCTGAAACAGTTCACACCCAGATGGATGTCCCATGACCTTCAAGAATGCCTTAACCACCAGGTGATGGGCTGCCTTAGGAAAAATGGGACTTTGTCCTCCCTCCTCTCCCATAATTTTGCCCATAATTTGCAAAAATCCAAAAGGTTGTCTAAAAACTGCCATCCAGCTCTAATAAGCATTAATACCAAAACATTTCAAATAAACCCTGTCAAAAGCTGGGTGAAATATGCTACCTAAAAAAGGACTCTAAATAAAACCCAAAGCTCCAAGCTTAGATCTTTTTCCAAACCTGAAGTCAGGGACTGTATATTTCCTCACTAATATGCCGTAACTGTTAGGTCTTTATTATGGTTTCTAACCACAGTTTTTGGAAGACACATGTGGTACTGCAGGAGAATTAAAGCATGTGTGTCAGCTCCTGCTGCCAAACAAAGTTATTCTTGGCATAAAGTCACTTGCCTGCGAAATGTGATTGAAGCTGCTGTCCAAAGGCAGTGGCCTAAGATCAAATGGAAACTGCTGAAAAACTAAAGAGCTAAACTGATGGATCTTGACTTTTTGAAGTACTAGTTGTGTGTCAGAATCTTTGGAAATAGCATTTTCTATGCTTTACATGAAATTCCTAATGTCTTCCAGTGAATGAAATTTGGTTCACTGCTTCTATGGCCTGAGAGAGGAAATCACCTATGCAAATTGCCACTTTGTAGTCTTTCAGCTTCAGCCTTAATTTCAAACTAGTTGCCCTGCATAAGAGCATTTGCTGTGCAATGAAAAAAATAAAATGTTTAATGCCTCTTAGTATTATAGCAGAAAGCATATTAACATTCATGACACTCTATTTCTCTCAGTCTCTGTAATTAGATAATGTTGAATCTGTTGTCATTTTATGTGGAAACAGTAGCTATAGATATTTTACTGTCCTCATCTTAGGCAGTGTGACATTTTATTGGCAAAAATCTACTCAGACAAAACATTACTTTCTGAAAATAACGCACACAAAATTACCAATCAAGTGTATGAAAGAGGAACTGTGACTTCCCTGGTTTTAAATGAAAACTAATGTATTTTACGTTCTGAATGCATGGCTCTGTCATAGTCCCTGAGTGCTCTTAATTTTGAATAAAACCTTAAAAGCTGATCTACTTTGCACGTGGTCTGTTATGGTCCTCCAAAAAGCCAAATCAGTTAATCCTGCAAGCAGAAAAGGGGAATCCCAAGTGGTGCAGTCAGCTCTTGATTGTTTGCAGAAACCAGATCTCACAATATAATGTGCATTTTTGTTGGTGTTTGTCAATAGCTAAGTCTGTTAGGGAAAGATGGGGAGAATAACTGAGAACTAAACTAAAGAGGAAAAGCCATGAGGGAACGAATGGAATGAAAAAAAAGTCTCTTTCGGTACACGATTGAGAACAGGGGTAGTGTTTCTTCTTCTGGCCAAGTGTAACCCACATAGTGCTTGTAAGTACTGAAAGGGAATGGGAAAATGCAAGTAATGATGGGTGAAATTACGAAAATTATAAACTTGACTATAGGAAGAAGATAAAAATGGCAAAAAAAAAGTACGGGCCAGGGCTATATTTCGTTCAGAAAAACATAATTTTTCTGCTGCTTAGGACAAGAACTCTAGGCCATTTGTTGTTCACAGTTTAGCTCCACTGTTCCCTCTGTATGAAGGTTAAGGCTTTAGTAAAAGGTGTCCTTGGCTGGACTGATCACTTGTGCTCGGTTCTTTTTTCTGTAGGTAGGTTAAGCCCATATTGGTTGTCTCTGCTTTTGTCCTGTGGCTTGTATAAGTGGATGTCATATAACATCTCCTGTACTCCTGATCTCACAGTATAGTAACAGGTCACCTACACGGGGTCCATGCCAGGCTGCAACAAAGAAAGCATGTATACTATTCATGTGGGCCCTAAACTACCAGCTGCTGTAAGGGATAAGATTGGATAAGCTTGGTCTGGCAGTGACACAACCTTTCCTTTCCTGTCCACAATGTCAGTAAACCAGATGTTCTAAATCTTTCCAAATATGTGGTCTTCTCTCTAATCAGACTTACCCTTACCCTTTGTTTTTTTTTTCCTGCCTAGTGCTTACCACAAGGATGAAGGATGGGAGCTGCTGCAGGAACAAAAACTGAAAAGTGCATGGTGTAAAATCAATAGGAAAGAGAATTATTCTTGAAACATAACACTGGTAGTTAGCAATTCGTAAAGATACTAAAGAAAATTAGGATTGTTTTAGTATTTAAATTCCACTTTCTCCATTTTTAGGAGGAAGAGGAAGATCTCTAAAGACCTGCTTCTGACTTGTTTTGAAGGACACAACCTGCCATTGAAGAGTTGTGGACAGTACAAATATGGGTTCTGGATTCAGTGTTAAAATATAGCTGGTCATGAAGAGGTGCCAAACTTCATGTGAACATGACAAAACAGTAGGTCTCATTCCTCTCTCAAGTAAGAATGACTGAGAGGCAACTCTCTGAAAGTCAGTGAAAATTGCAGAAGGGACAAAAGAATCAGGTTAAATGCCTTCTGCCAGCTCTCAAACTATCTGCACTATAATGCAAATCCTACAGCAGTTCTTTTCAATTATATAGCCAGTTTATGACAATCGCGGTCAATGTTCCCTCTCCAAGTAGAAACTGAGCATGCTAAATGAGACAAGCAGTGACTATTACTGTTTATTATATTCTGCACATATAGTTAACCTCAGAACTTATGTACTTTAATATTTTTAGCACAAGTCTTTCTTGGAGGATAGACTAATACATAGTTCTAACTTACCATTTTCAAAGACATTTTCTTTTAATTCTAGGGACACTTGCAGGAGTGTATATTCAGCTCTAAGACGTGAGGCTTCTCAAAAACCATGCCCACACACATACACGCACACATGTTTTTAATTGCTTGGTGTTTCTTAAATAAATGTTTCATAAGATTAAGTTCTGCAGGAAAACGAGGCTTCTATGTCGCTCTTGCTGTGTGTCCAGAGGCTTTTTCTGACAGTGTATCATTTACAGAGTCCTGAATCCTCATTACTGTGCTCAGCAGGCAATAGGAAACTGCTGTACTGATAGCAAGCCCGTTATCTGTTTTAATAAAAACTTAATGTCCTTTCTCTCCCCCTACACTTGCAGAATTTTTAAATAATTTATTTTTCTGAATGTTACTGGTCATCTAGCAAGCAGCCCAATCATGTTGTCTTAATCCTTGGAGAAAGAAATACAACAACTTTACTGTGAAGGTGAGTCCAGACTAGACAAGTAGGATGTTACTAAGTCTTTGAGAGTTTGTCACAGAGAAAATGTTCTTGGGGCATCCTTGTCATGCACAGGTCTGTCAAATGCTCCACTGTATATTTGGAAAGGTAGCATAGAAAATTAGAATAAAACATCTGTGATTCTCTATTAGAATAAAACATAGAGAGTTGGGGTTGTTCAGCTTGGAGAAGACTCCAAGGAGACCCTATTGTGGCCTTTCAGTACCTAAAGGGAGCTTATAAGAAAGAGGAGGATAAACTTTTTAACAGGACCTGTAGCAATAGGACAGGGGGTAACGGTTTTAAACTAAAAGAGGAGAGGTTTAGAACAGATGTAAGGAAGAAAATTTTACACTTAGGGTGTTGAAACACTGGAACACATCGCCCAGGGAGGTGGTAGCCCTGTCCCTAGAAACATGCAAGGCTAGGTCGGATGGGGCTCTGGGCAACCTGATCTAGTGGAAGATGTCCCTGCTTACTGCAAGGGGGTTGCACTAGATGACTTCCTTGGACCTTTCCAATTCAAACTATTTTATGATTCTGTGATTCCATATTGTCGAGACTCTTCTCTTTTTCACTCTTTTCTTTTAATTGCAAATAACATTTATTAAGAGGCTGCTTTTCACAGAGTGTCTTTTTTAAACATTCCTGATGTGAAAGTGCATCAGTTATGTCAGGATCTATCTTATACGTTTTCAGACATGGTTGTGTTGACTGACGTGGTCCACTGCTAAAAATATATCAAAACAGGCTCCTTATATGTTTCCTTCCTAAACTATAATTTTGGTAATGTTAGTCTTTGAGGAATTGTTGGAAATCAGTTATTCATTTCTAAGGCCTGAAGTGCAATGTGGAGCTCTCTATTTGTAAGGAAAGGCAGATCGGTTTTTTTTTGCAGCCCACACACTTTTTCAAGGCAGAGCACAAGTACCTACAATCACCCCCTGATGTGCTTATTTATTAATTCTGATGTAGGGCCTGAATGCTTCTTATACATGTGTAATTTCTCAAACTCAAGCGCATTTACCTTTGATTTATACTGGTAAATCCACCATGCTGGGTGTTCACAGTCCATTTGCTGCTAGCAAAATTCAGAGTGGCTTCATTCACTCTGTTTTAAAATAGTAGGCTAGTATGTAGTCTTCCTGAAGTTCAAAGGGAAAGCTGTCACTGAGTGACCAGGTATGGAATTTCACCTCACATCTTAACCTGAAACACAGCTCAAACAATGAAATCTCATGGCAATGTATAGCGACAGTGAAAATCCCATGAACGAAATCATAGTCATGGACTGATGGGATACCCTTTGTAGGTGAGATTTTTGCAAAACTGTTTTTTTTCAGCAGGGCTTCCGTATACCATCTCTGTAGAGTGACAGAAGTGAGAATATGCAAAGCAATTTGAAGTAAATAAACTTAAAGAAACTTTATTTGGTTTTGGCAACTATGTCTGGAGAGTGTTTCTCCTTTTGCCCAAACTGCTTCATGCATTCCCTTTCCTCATGTTTGCTGAGCTTTAGGCAGCCTGTGACCAGCATCTGCCTAATATCCAGTTTCGGAGTCAGAGACTGAAGACGTTAAGAGGTCATTCTAGACCATTTCCAACAGCTGAATTTTGTCTTCTAATGTGTTTTGTAGAGCTTTGCTATATTCTGTTTCCCACTTGCAATTTTGTCTGCCTAATGAATGGTATCATTACAGGTGACGGTTCCCATTACGTTATCAACATCTAGATTTTTCACTGATTTACAGTGATTAATATTCATTGTCCATTGAAAATAATACAGAGCATCATAGTTCTGGGAGTAATTTATTTCTAAACATGTTAAAGAAATGAGTATTATGGCTGTTTTAAAACTGCAGTAATAGGAGTCGTATATTTTAAAAGCTATCAGTTTCCATTGCAGGGCAGAGACATTGATTCCTTGTTCCCTTGGTTGGATCAATTTTTAATTAATGAAGTTGCTTTATTTTTGTTGCAAACCCTTTGGCATTTCAGGTTATATCATTGACTGTGCAAGCTGAGCAAATCTGCCACTTGTTTAACATAGGCATTTAATAAGAGTTTCATCACAAATTTGTAGTAGAGTTTCCTCTTTAAGATATATCTCAGTTCACATGAAACCATAACAGTCAGACACCAGTAGAGTTACAATCAAATAAACATCTGACAGTTGTGATTAAACAAATCCCAATAAATTTATAAAAATTATTGCATGCTTTTGTCCAACACTTAACAGAAAAAGGCATAAACTCAAAATTTTCTTTCTATCAATCACTGTTTTGTTAAAGACCTCTTTTGCTTCATATGCAAGTTGTTGTATCAAATGTGCACACCCCAGCAAGAAGGAAGCTTGCCTTCCCAATAACTGAGAGCACGTGCAAATGAGAGCAAAAGCAAAATACAGCCACTTTATTGGGATCAGCTCATCTGAACTATTTATCAGAAACAGATTCCATTCTGGGGTCACAGTGAAAAGCTCTAACTTTCCCCTCCTAAAAAAAAAATAAAAAGGGGGGGGGGGG
>WKFP01015092.1:684792-765170 GCA_011057875.1 Pterocles orientalis
GGGGGGGGGGGGGAGGAAAAAACCATAGACAATCTTATTTGCAATAAAATAAAGATATTTGTACGTCATTACAACTACATTAACTCCTATGAAATCAGCAGACAGAATATATTAAACTTACACAGTGACAGGATATCTAAGATTTGTAAGGAAGGATTTGCAGCAGTTGTCATGTTACTAACCAGTCAGAGGACTTCATTATTATTCTGTGTTAATGCCCAGAAATGGTCTTGTCTTAGCCTTATACAGAAAAGAAATTATGAGTCAAGCAAAGAAACTGATGAAGACTTTGTGTATGTCCAGCAAGAGGACACTTTTTTAATATGTGCTTATACACAAGAGGATTTCTTTTCTCAGCTAAAGGGAAGAGAGGGCGTCCTCAGTTTTAGCCCAAAGAAATTGTCCAGGCTTTAAGAAGCATGCTTTTAAAGCTGCCTTATTAATGATAGCAGTCTGCAGATAATACACATCAATGATTTTGGTTTAGACAGTTGGGATTTGAATGTTCCACTGTCGCAGTCCTTTTCAAGCAAACTATTCAGATATTAAATATTTCTTTTTTTTTTTTTTTAATTTGGGAAGTGCTATCAAACTGGAACCTCTTAATTTAAAAGGATTTCTCTTTTCTTTTTCTTTCTAAACCTTGTTAAGGCATATGAGAATAACACAATGTGAAACCGATTTCCCCTAAAAGAACAGAAACATAACAAAAATGAAGTGGTGGTGTTGCAGATTGCAATCCTTCCAAAGAATAAAAAAGACAGAGTTGAAAGTGAAGCAGTGGCATAGGCTGCCTAAGATGAAAGCTGCTGCAATAGGTATTGGTATTTTGACCTAATGGAAGATGTAAAGAGAGTAAGGAGGTTACATGACCTCACACTACTTTTTAAATCACCACTTTCCTAAAGGAGTATTTTGTTTTCAACAGCTGACTACCAATTATATTATCTAACAAAACACACTCCCTGACAAACAAGTGGTCTCTCTGATTTCTCCCTTTCTACACTTGAAAAGGAAATCAGAAGAAAGGCCTCATATTAACTTCAAGTTTGCTTTAGATAGATTTAAAGTAAGTTAATTTGAAATGACAGTAAACAAACCTCCACCATTCAGTCACTGGTTTTACATTTCTCTGTAATTACAATTGAATAAGCTTCTTTTTAAGATGCTTATAGCATAGCAACGTAGCATTTTTTCTTCCTTTACTACCTTATGCCATAGACAAAAATGACCTTTCTGTAAGGAAAACTAAGCCACTATTATTTGCCTTTAGGGACCTGTTCAAGCAGACTTATGATTTGTTCAGGTATTGTTAAGTGCCAGCAAATGCAGAGTTTCACCGTGCTTCCCTGCCCTGCAACCTTCCCATCGCTTCAAAGTAGATATCTGTGTTCTGCCTGCTACCAGTTGATCAATGCCTTTATATGACACAATAAGCTCCATGAAAACAGCAAGAGAAGAGGTGAAGCTGATTAACATTGGTGTAAAAATTGTCTGCAACAGGAAAGAGGCAAGGAGATAAAAACAAACTCATACCTCAGGATCTAATGGATGGGTATTTTTGCAGGGACTGAGCTCACACCTCAACCAAACACATACTCTGCTTTATCCCCACCTTTAAACATCATCCTCACTACCTCATTAGTAGTTACTTCCTGACATGTGACCTACTCTCTCTGTAAAAGGAAGGAGTCAATGCAGCTCATTTTTCTAAGGTACTTAAGGGTCATTACTCTAACACTACAGCAAATGTTTTATTCATTTTGCAACAGCCCAATTTCTCTGCTAAGACTTTCGCAGAAAAAACGCTACACAGCTCAGCAGAGAGGTTATTGATTAAGCAAGAAGGAGCAGAATTTGAACATCTTTATAAAATTTTCTTGGAGTCTGCCCAGTTAACATCAATCAGTTTTATTTAGGTAGTAACACTTGAATACTAACTAGGTGATCTCATCCATCAGACAAAAGTGGATGACGATACCTTTAGGTTAGTATTACTTGAACATTTCGTCCTTCAATAATTTGTACCTGTTAGTGACCATCTGCCTCTTCACAATTGTCTTGTTCAGTCTTGCTAAGATGCTATTATCCATGCCGGCAGTGTTGTTCTGACACAGAAAGACATGGTCCTCCAAGAGTGAGTGCAACCAGTAGCAAAGATGCAATTTGGGCAACCACAGTAAGGCTGTGCACTGAGTGAAATACATTTAATTAACAAAAACACTATTTAGTCAGCAAAACTGCATCTGCCCTGGGGCTGCAAGGGCACAGCTGTGACGGCCAGAGAGCTGCACCGCTGCAGCCTCAGCCTGCCCCACAACACTGGCAGCCGCCTGCCCAGAGGGAGACCCAGCGCGAGGCTGCAGGTGTGCCCTGGCTGCTAAACCCAGGGCTACACGGAGCCAGGCTCTGGCCAGCACAGCTGTGAAAATGTCCTTTACCCAGCTGGTTTTATATCAACAGAAGTGCTTGCTTTTTTCTACCAAGGAGCTTTTCCAAGCAGTGCATCCACTTGCAGTGGGAAAGGCAGAGGCCTCTCTAGTGAACAAAAACACTGGCTAAACTGCTTCAGAGGCCGATCAAAGAGAAAGAAAGTTGTCTAATTTTTAAACTAAAGAATAATGTTTTTCTGGAGTGAAACTGATAGGCACATTGTTACAGAAGTCAGTGATCTTTTTTTCACTTCCTTCACAAAATGTCTGACTGCTTTCTAAAATAAACAAATCATTGCATATTACTGAGGTTCATAGATGCTATCCACATAACACAGAGAAAAGGGGTTTGATTTTAGATTTTATATAAATAAAAAGTTATAATTCTACTGAAAAAAATAGCAATTATGAAATATTAATTACCGTGTAGTGACTGCTTATATAAAGTAACCGAGTGTCTTTTTGCAGGTCATCAAAATCCAGCATAAATTTTGGTGCCTTTGTGTCTGTCTCATCTGCAACTATTTTAGTCAACCCACTGAGAAGTGTTTTTATCTAGTGTTTAGCTGGATTTTAACACTATTTTACTCCAGCGGACTGGAAAAAAAAATCTAATTCTCAGGAATCTGATTGAAGAGAATGTGATATAATTTGGATTGAATGTGCTCTGGGCCTCTTCAGGTGCACTTGAGCTAAACAGAATTGATTTGTATTGGACATATGTGTAAAATTATATAATGGACTGACCTTTGTAACAGAAATACATGGCTCATACTGAGGTGCAGGTTTCCCAGTGATAATATATTTTTAAAAAGAAAATAGGGGGAAAAGGTAACCAGATCACATCAGTCAGAGTAGTCGAACTGAGCCAGGAATGTGTCAGCTTGAATTTCCTTCTTGTCAGAAACACCCTATATTATCAGCAAAGAGGAAAACCTATTACCATTACTTTTACATTTCTACATGATACAAAAGAGAGAGAAAGAAAATATCCTTTATGATACATTTGGTTAAAAGTCTCCATTGGACCAGAAAGAGTTTTCCTCACCTCATGAAACACAAATGCTTTTAAAGAGCTACATTCAAGCCGCTGTTACTTACATAGTCTTGCTCCAGGAAAACGCTTGACAGCTGTTAGAAGGGAATACCGTTGTGTGCTGTAAAGACCTATTCACAGGGCTTGTCCTGGTGACAGTGGATACCTGATACTTGCTAGCTCACTCTTGAAAACTCATACATACACCAGTCAGAGGTGCAGGGAGAATGTGCTGCTGTAAATCCTGTTCTCGCAAAACATATAGCTCATGCTGTATGCTGCCAGACAGGGAGGCCACCCACAGACACCAACAGGCTGTGCTGTTGGTGCCACTGCAAGATGGAGGGACCTTCTGGGGCCCCTGGCTGGGCTGTAGAAGAGAGCCCTGGGCTTTTGGGGCAGCGATGTTCATGCAAAGCTTCCTTGGAGCCAGCACCATGAGGATGCTGCTTTATAGACTTTACCTTTGAGTTGCACCTACAATGCCTGTTCACAGGCATCTGAGGGCATCTGAATTCTAGATGATTTGGAAAAAGACATCATTTTTAAAATTTAGATAATGAAATGACTGTCAACTTTTAAAATGTCAGCAAAAGACAAGCAAAATAACTTAAAGGTTCCCACCTCACCCGTTATGTCTCAACTACGAGGCAACTGGAGTTCTTTGATTTGTGGTTTCTTATGTATTTATGGGTAATTTTTTCACATTGTTTATGCCCTTAATCCAGATGTGTGGTCTCCCAGTCTCTGGTAGAGTGTTTTAAAAAACAGAAGAACACACTGAACAATTGAACTAAGGCTCTTTTTCTTGCTTTTTAAGATCTGCATACATATTTCTTATAATCTATGTCTTTATCTGCTTTATAATAAAACATAAAATCTGAGGGTATGGTAGACACCAAGGAATGGTAAACTGAACTGTATATGGCAAGAGTAAAGAAAGAGGCTGCTGGCAAGAAGCCACAGGATCATGTGTGTATGTGTTCCATTCCCAAGGAGAGGAAATTGTTTTATTAGGGAGGACATAATTTACTACTTCCTCCTGTAGATTTTATTCCCAGTATTATCAGTATTTTTTGTTTGATAATGTCCTCACATTATTTTTTTTAAGTTTTTTTAATCAAATTACTATACAGTTGCAACAGGGAAGATGTACAGTGTTATGTGGCAGAATCAAAAGGTGGGTTGTTTTAAGTGAGCATAGTGCTGATTACCTTATTAATACAATGCAAACTCACATATGCTGACTATTTCACCCAGATGTTGTCCATAAAATGTGTGAGGACCTTGCTTTTGTCTTTTGAAATGACCCTGACAGAAAAGAAGCTAATGAATTGTTCATCACTGTTTGACTTGTTGACAAAAGGAACAAAAATCTATGCCCACTTTTGTCTGGAGTTTTAAACAATGATATTGAAGACTTTTTCCCACATTTTTTTCAGCTTACTGTTCATGATCGTTCCTGTTTCTTTTAAAATTAGTGCCTGCTGGTCTGTTGGTAAGAATTATAGTTTTTTGTTAGAAAAATAAGCAATGTTGGAGAGAGTTTCCTTCAGATGCAGATGAAAACGCTGTGCGTACTTCACTCTGCACTGTGTAAAGGGCTTGAAGCACAGGCTCTGGCAAACAGCATCAGACATCCACGTGATGTAACAAGTGCTACTCTTTACAGTGGGGTCTCTGTTACAGCTGATGTATGTCTAAAATAACATGCAGCCAGGCAGATCCCTGTTGACTTTACATCTGAGATGGATCAAGAGTGAACTTCATTGAACTTTATTTCACTCCTGTCCATCACTAACTTAAACTCATAAAAATTGACTCCAAATGCACCTGTTTCAGGCTTTTCATGTAGGAGTATTTTTTTTGCTGCCAGTTTCATCCTCTGTAATGTAAATGTCCTCAATTTCCTAGTTGTCCCAGCAGACACAGAATCTGAGAGCTTATCTAGCTCTTTAGTGTCTCTGGACTAATTTTCCTCCTGAAGCTACTGAGGAATAGGAAAAGGCCTACCTGTCTTAAAAAACCCCAGAGAATCTAGCAGATAAACAAAAAAAAAGATGTATTACAGAAATTTGCAATATATTTCTACTGACAGCATACTGACAACACACTAAGTCACAATATTCCTGAACACTTGAGAAGTATGTAATGATGGACCTTTACAAGCAGATATTATTAATTTATAACTACACTATGATATTGAAAGTATGATTTCAACAGTGTGTTTTCTAGGCTTTCTGAAGCATCTTCCACTAGATAATATAGTCTATGTTGTTGATCACACCTGAACAGCTAATGTGATTTGTCTCACACCAGCTACCCGTGGTGACATATCAAGGGCATGGCACAGGTAGGACAAAAAAGGCCACAATTGCTCTTATTGTCTCACACCATGGCTCATTGAGGGTCAGCTTCAGTGAATATGTAAGAGTTTTTGAAATGGCCCTTATCCTAAAGTCTGCTCTCTTTTTTTAAAAGTATTCATTTGTGTACACACACACACACACACACAGAGGTATATATATACATACGTATGCATATGCCAGCTATTTCTGTAGAGTCAAATGGAATTTGGACCAAGACACAAATAATCTAAAACATCAAGTTCTCTTCTTGGTAGAAAAATGACCTTTTCACGAGTTAAATGTGCCTCTTGAAATGACAGCTCATGGAATGAGAGCTAGCAGACTTGAGAAACTTGCTGACAAATGCCATCCTTGTTTAATTTCAAGGATCTAGGGCAAAGGGCGCGTTGGAAATTATTAGGTCAGAAAAAAATCGACATGTCAGACTGGCAGGCATTAAGCTCCATAAAGGACTTCTGGGAGGAAATATTTTAATTCCCATATTAAAGTTATATTCTGCAACTTTGAGATGTAATGATTTCTTGAGCTATTGCCTTTGAGTTTCAGCATACTATGTACAGGTTCTGAATGCAGTAGAATCCTCTTAATTGGAGCAGCTTGGAGACCAGCTATCATCCCGATTAAGAAAAGACACCCCTAACAACAAGTCTGACAAAATTGCTCTCTAAATTCTTGCTTGGCAGAATTGATTAATTTTTTGGCATGCCTAAGAGACTAGGACATTTATTGACATAATAGCAGAGAAAAATCTCAGAAGTCAGAAGAAATGCTGCATTCTGTGTAATAAAGACTTTTTAAAGTTAGAAAATTCTATAAAGAGGGACTCAAATTTAGAATCTTGCACTTACCTACCTGATCTATTTAATCTGACCCAAATTGAATTTTTGAAAATAAAAATGTTAAATAGTCTGTTTTTTATGTTAACCATAAAGACAGTTAGAATGTTTCACATGTCAGTATCTGTTTATAATTTTGAGAAAAGTGAATTCCTAACTGCAAAGCAGTTTCAGTGTTTTCAAGTGACTACATGCAACAGTAACATAATAATGTCATATAACAATCGTGTTACTACATAGCACTGAGGGGTTTTTTGCAGTCATTTAGTGGATTGCAAAATAGAGAATTTGTTCACTACCTTGCCAGGCATTATCTATTTCTATCCACTATTATGAAACTGAAAATATTTCCCAGGAACACACTGTTAGACATTAGCAATAATACTGGGCTATGCAGCTGCAATTAAAGGCAAATGTTGCAATTAAAATAAGACAAAATGTACTGTGAATATAGCTAAACAAAACATAAAAACATATATCAAAAACACAGCTTCTATTTAACAACTAATGAACTTTGGAATGTAAACTTCTGTAATCATGTAAGATGCAAAGAAAGTAAAATTGTAAAGGGAACTAAAACTTTCTTTCAACAAACAATGTGCTAATCTCCAGCCCACTGGGATCAGGACAGTGTGCTGAAGCACACCAAACATGCTCCAGTTTGCTGAAGGGGGAGAATTGCCGACAGCAAACGCTACTGTCCTGTATGCAAGCTCCCAATTTATTACCCAGGATTACATCATCTCAGTTTTGTTCTTACATTCTACTGACCTTCAGGTTTTGTCTGTTTTCCACTACATGGTGTTTTGAACCTGCTGCTTCTCGCGCTTGCAGTAGGGCTTTCTGCAGTGTTGCCTCACTTGTCCACAATAATTCTCTAACCTGAAGATCAGTTTACATTTTTGCTAACCACCATTGTGTGTGTGCTATTCACACACAATGCTTGCTTACTTCGCTTACTTTGATAGTTTGGCCAAACAATTGGGCAAGTCAGGCTTAATGCTTTGTCTCTAGAAAGCACATGGCTTCTGTAAGCTCTTTAAACCACAGCCAGATCTTCCTAGCAAATACATAAGTGCCTACAAAGAAAATACAGCTAACAGTTGTCTAAAGGCTAACGCCATGACTTGTTGTCTTCCACTTGTCCATGAAAACACAATGTTTACCACACTTAGTTCAAAGTGGAAAAAAAAAATGTTTTCCCTACTCATAACTTGGACTCTTTGCTAGAGGTATATACATGGAGAACAAAAATTAATCAAATAAGTACACAGTAGTGTGGTGCATATAATAAAACTCTGTATGTAGTAAACTTTAAACTCCTTGTAGTGATAAGATGACAAATACTTGGTACAGAATGATTGTCTACTGGTAAGAATGCTGCTGTCACTTTTTCAGTAGTGAAATGAGAATGATAGATTTTAACACCCCATAATTGACTTATGTTAAAAGAACAGCCTGACTGAAGATATTGCTGTGCATATTTTTCCAGAAAAATTATCACATTCAGTTAATCTGGACAGTTTGAGGTAAGTCCAGCCTAAACCGAATCTTATGGCAAAGAACATTGTTAAAAAGCTTTTAGAAAACATTACCTTCATTATTTCCAATGGCAGTTGATACACACTTACAAACACGAGCAGAATTTCCTGCTCTTTAAACTGAAGGTCACCCTTAGATTAGAAAGTCCTGACTGATGCTGAAGTCAGCAGAAGGCTGGCAGCTGCCTTTTGTGGCAGTGACGTGGCACACAGCTCTGGGATCATCAGTGACCCTTCTGCTTGCATATGTGGTCTCATAGTTCAGTTTGTTCCTCAGCAGCTGAGTTGAAGCATATGGTATTGGACTGAGAAGGAAGGTCCATAACATCTGCTTGTCAGTGCTTGGACAAATGTCTGTCAAAGATGTTGTGCAGGTGCTACAGTCATGACAACTCAAGCCTCTATAACTTTTTAAAGTAGCCCTTGACACTTGTTACGGTCTGAGGAATAAGATTGTTCCCATGAAGTGACTGTGTATATGATCTTCAGCTGGATTATAACTTGCATGTGGTTTTGAGCCCCATCTCTAGTTACTTCTCTGGACTATTCTGTTGTGTGTTTTTGAATTATTCTTTGTCTGTTTGCAAAACAGGTATGAAATGATAAATCTGCTTGAGTATGAGAAAGGATTAGTCTGAATGTTGCGATTTTGGGTGGATGAGTGCAGGAGAAATTTTTGGCTTTAATTCAAATGCTATGTTATTTTAAAATACATTATTACACTAAGCAAGAGTGAAAGAATGGAGAAAGTATAGCTCTTTTCCATACCACGTGTAAGGATATTTAACATATAAAAACCTGTTTGGTGTATAAAAATATAAATGTGTATTACAAAAAAAAAATCTGTTACTCAGCAGTTTATAATGATATTCTGAACTTGCAGAATTCATCCACAGAAGCAGTCAGAGAACTCTTAATTTTGTGGTCAGTGGCAAGTCACAGCCATTATGTCTTCCTCCAAGGGACTCTTGGTTCCATTTTTTTGGCTGACAAGTGAAATCCATGAATGAAAATATTTTTAAAATTGAAAGACACTGTTCTTGGTATCAGTTCTCTCTGGTTGTTTGGAATTTTCAGCTCTTCAGAAAAGCCTTCTCCAAGTTCTGCATGGGCGCTTCTACCCCTGGGGAGAACAATTTAAGCCTGTGAGGGTTTACGCTCCTTCTAATGCTCTCATTTTCAGCGCTTGCTCTCTCAACTCATGTTGTAATATCTATCAAAATATCTCATCTCCTTCTGGATCAGTCTGATATGTTTGCTCCAGCGATATGTTTTGGCAGTGAGTCCCAGGGTCGGGCTACACACTAGGGAAGGGGCTTCAGCGATTAGAGGATTGTGCTGGGAGCTGCAAAAAAAGTCTGTCTTTGATCTCTATCTTTGCCAAAGGCTTTGTGAATTGGGTCAGGTCTTTAAAAGTTATTTATAAGATGTTTAGGACACTTATGAATTATGTTAGATATGGCTGACTGTCACTGTGAGTAAGGGGCCTAATTTTTGGGACACAGCTCTACAATTTAGACCCCCAAATATCTCCCTCGTAAAGTTCCCTTTACCTCTGTGTGATTCCAGCTGTGCCTATCCCACTGAATGGATTGCAGCTCACAGTGCAGCCGGTGTGGGAGCCCAGCTCTGGTAGGAGATATTCATCTCCCGGCATGGCATGGCGCCTGGGCTCACTGCCCCAAGGACGTCCCTGTAGAGCCAGTTGCAGGATACCACAACTCCCCAGCTGCCAGAGAAGGACGTTTCACTGAGGAAAGGCTAAGCCAGTCTAGCCTCCAACATCACTCTGTACCTCCTGGAGAGATGCTCTCCATACCTACCCCTCCGTCCTTGCTGGATCTGCCCCTCCCAGCTCCTGTGGTGCCCAGACTGCCTCTTTGTGGTCACTCCTCTTCACTGGTTGCAGGAGCCTGGTGAGGGCCTCCCCTGGACTACATAAAAGTGTTTTGCTTTGCTGGTGCTGAATGTGGCACCTGCAAGCAATACTGGGTTTCTTCAGAGAAGAATTGTTCAGATTCTTTCCTTCTGGAAAAAAAGGTGACACAGAAGATATTTTGTATTCAAAACTTCTTACTAATGAAGTTATTAGGAGCTACAGAGCCGTAGTAAGTAAATATATAAGTAAAAACCCGAAATGTACTTGGCATAATTTATTTAGTTCTCTTTTAAAACTCAGCTGTTAACACACCATTTTTCTTTTAAAAGTTTCCATGCTGACATTTTGTACGCCATTCTTTTGCTCCCTGCCACTTTTTGCAGGTCTATTCCACCAAAACAGGGAAAAAAATGTTAATGATGGAAAGCCTGAAATGTCCTTAATAGCACCCCAACAGTAATGACAATATGAATCTGGTCCTGAGGACTAGTAATGCACTTCGCTTCGATGGTAATGACATAGTGCAATTCATCTGAGACAACTAGTTGAGATTCTGGGTATCTCTAGGAGGATTTTAAGCAGATGAACTCGTGCAAGCTTGTGTTATTCTGCACAAATTACTCGTGAGTTTCCTTGAAACTGCTAATAAGAGTTGGGGGAACAATAGACACTGCTACTTCAAGCCTTGTTTAGACTGAACAGTCACAAAGGACTTTTTGTACTTTGTGTGTAATAGGCTTTGCTCTGAAAATCTTCAGCCATTAGCTTGCCAAATATCCTTCTTCTTCTGCCTTATTCTGTGTTCCACAATTGTATCAGCTAATAAATTCCATGTTCCCTTGAAACCCCGTCTGTCCAGGCCCAAGTCTACAACAATTTGAACTATAACATTTTCCTCAACACCCTCAGTTCTGACACGTAGAGCTCTGGAAACCAGCTGCTCTGGAGTCTTACAAACCCCTTCTCTGTAATGTCCAAATCAGCATGACCTACAGATATTTCTTTTTTTTGTTCACGAAAATCAGGGAGTGACAACTCACAGAAACTGTCTACTGCTCTTTGATCACTCTCTGCAGCCTGATAAGTCTGGCTTGCTTTGTTTGACAAGAGAAGTCTGAAATGCAGAGAAACACCTCCACCTCCATGGAGGTGTTCAAGGCCAGGCTGGATGAGGCTTTGAGCAACCTGGTCTAGTGGAGGGTGTACCTGCCCATGGCAGGGGGGTTGGAACTTGATAATCTTTAAGGTCCTTTCCAACCCAAACCATTCTATGATTCTATGATTCCAAATATATATAAGATTTCAAAATATAGGAGGCAAGGGTGCATGTACCAAAATTACGGGATCAACAGGCTGACTCTAACTTACAGAACTAGAAATGCTGAGGACTGACAAGGAAAGAGAGAGCTTTCTTTCTGTGTTTGTTGCTTTTTATAGCTTGTTGTGTATGCCTGTCTTGTGGTTTTGTCTCCCCTGAGTTTATTCAGGTGGAGGTATGAAACTGATGAGTGCTGGAGAAGGTCAATGTTACATATTAATTTAGTTTTAAATAATTGATTATGTTTCCTGTTTCTGCTTACATCAATTGCTCTCAGGTGTTGGAGAATTGCTCAGTGAGCTGTGTTTTAATTTGTTTCTTTAGGAAAGCAGCATGCTGCTTTTCAGAATACTGTAAGTAATGTGCTCCAGGCAGTACTTTCTAACTCGAGGTTAATAAGGGTGCACTGAATATGTGCTTGGGTGCTATTGTCTCTCCGGGTGCTATTGTCTCTCTGCATGTATGTGTATGTGTGTGTGCACGCTTGTGTGGGAGGAAAGGAGGATGAAGTGGAGGAATGCAGACAGTGAAGAGCCTCAGATGTCTCTGTGCTGATGTTTTAAAGTATAATTTATGTTCTCCTGATGTTTAGGGCTGTACATTATGGGTCTGATCTAGGAAAGCACAGAGTACTCAACTGTTGTTGATTTTGGTATAGCTAGTATTATCTAACACCTGCAAGGACTTGGATCACAGGTAGCATAGTTTTGATTTTTCTAAAAGGCAGATTTAATTCCATTGTGTAATTTATCTGCTTTGCTACGGAAACAAGAAGATTTACAAACCCATGTTACCTGAAATTCAAGCAAAATTCTTTCACAGGTATCTTGCCTATAGAATAACTACTATTATCACTAATTTCCCCTTCCTTTGTGTGCCTGTTCATATGCAAATACAGAGTTTCTACAGCATATAATTGACGTGCTAGTGAGGTTCCAAACAAGCTGGAGGTACACTTTGTGAGTGGAATTATGTGACAAGATTTGACCAAAACAACTACATTTGTGTTATGTTACTATCTTGGGCCTGAGCTTTCACTGCATCTAAACTTCCTGGAGGTCCAGAGAGGCTTGTATTTTGTTTCAATCCGGGGTGACAACTGGTTTCTCTGTCAGTGAAAATCAAATGAAGGTGGGGAAAGGCTTGAACTCAAACCCTGTACCACCAGGCAGTCTGGATACGTGCTTTTCATTTTTATCTGAACTGTTGAAGGACAAGTAAAGCCTCCCACTCTGAGTAATGTCTATTGACTTCACCTATTGAAACTTACATTACTGATTAGCTTTTCTATAGGAGGGCTTATTGGCTCATGACCTTTGCAGATATTTCATGATATCTGGAGGATCATGTTGGATATTATCTTGCTGTTTTCATTTTTATGTGTTGGCAAATAATCTATGTGCTGACTTTCAGTTTCCTTATTGTGTCATTGTAGCATGATGAGACTGACTATATTTTTCAGTGTTCCTGAAGGAATAAATACTTCACATTTTTAAGTTGTTTGTCATTTCTTGTTGCTCTATCTATTTATTTTTCAGGTGTCTCTAGAGCTTTCTTTTCCCTGTAGCCACCAGTCTCCCTACCTTTGGCTTAGAAAAGGAAGCTGGCTTGGCCCAAGAAAAAATCATGTTGAAATATCTGAAGAGACAGACACCAGCTATATATTAGTCCTGATAAATTGGCCCAAGTGGCCCGCCATGTCCTGGTTTATGACCCAGTAGCATCCACTGAATATCTGATTACGGACATTTCCCTCAGGTGGGTGGCAGATTGGAGTATGAATCTCAGACTTTTGCATCTCTAAAAAATTGTTGTTAAGAAAATGCCTGATGTGGTAGAACACATCTCTCATGCCCAGTACAGAGGTGTAGAACAAAGTTTCTAGTTGCTTGCTGAGTTATGGGGCTTGGGAGGGGAGCAGGCTGGAGTGTGACAGCTTTCCTGGGCTAAAGAAAAAGAGAAAAAGAAGGCAACTTTCTGGCCAGGGTGACAACTGCAGTGTTTGCTATTATACCATACAGGATGAAGGCCACAGTAGTCATTGGCTCTCTGCATTCCTGCACCCGACCCCATAGAGTGCCAGAAGGGCTTGCCATGTGGGACTGCAACAACTAGCACGCCTGGTCTGCTCTTGCAATCTCATTGCAAAGGTGTACAAGATAACTAGCATGTCCAAGTTTGGTCTTGCAACTTGATTACAACTGGCTAAAGCCAAAATAAAACTGTGTCTAAAGTGTGGCAGTGACTGTCTTAAACCCCATGAGCTCGAACTTAAAATCAGCGACGCACACTAACGGCAGTAAAAATACAACGGTCCAGGCTCTGAGTCGGGTGAGCCCTCATAGTTGTGTGTTCCTTGTGTACGTAACTTTGGAGCGTTTGTGAACTAGACTTTGTATACAGACATGATATTGACTGAATGTTGTTGAGAAGAGGCAATTTGAGGATATATATATAGTGTGCAAGCTTTTTCAGAAAAGGACCTATATCTTAAAGTAGACACCTATCAAAGTCTTACCTCACACCCTTCAAAATAAAAGCTCTTTTTATATCAAGGAATTGAGCTAGTCAGGTTTTGACCCTGACTCATTTCCCTGTTGTGATGGGGACGTGTACATTTGGTCCAGCTACTAAAAATCTGCCATGCAGACACAAGCTTTCCACAGTGTGTCATTTTAACCTTGTACCTCCTGGCCAAAGCCTTTTGGTTTTGTATGTCCCTGGCAGGACAGACCTTGGCTGCCAGCAAATGCACTGACTCGGTGCTTTTCTCCTGCCACCTCTGCCAGTGTGTGGGGAAGCGCCAAGGATGAAGCAGGTAGTGATGCCACCTGCCCATCCCTGAGAGAAAGGCTGTGGCCAGCCCAGCTGCTCTCACGGGGTGTGCACGACATCTCCTCTCCCTGCAAGGGCAATTTTGTCCCCTCCAGCTCTGGGAGAGAATGCTAGTCTAATAGGTTCCATCTATTTTTATATCTGTATCATATACTGTGTCTGAATATCCACCCAAACACAGACCACAAGTCAATAAAACCAGCTGTTTGGTATTATTTACATTATACTGGCATCTCTGCTGACCTAAAGAGCAAAAGAAAATAACAGGGCATATTTTAGGCTTAATAAAACATTGTAGCAGGGAGCCCTTTCTGAGCCATCACAAGTGTTTGCTGGAAGTGTGTTTGCTGATTTAACAAACTGATTAGGACAAATGTTTAACATGCTGTTGTAATGATACTCAGATGTTTTTCTTAGTATTTGTTGATCTGTGAAAATGTGTCCTTGCCCAATGTGCTAGAGAGTGGGATTAAATAAATAAATAAATGCAACGTGCTGCATTTGCACAAAAGCGGAGCAGTGACTACCCGTGACAGATGGAAAAAAGTCAATATGATGTCTGAGACAGCCCAGGCTCTGCACTGCAGAATAAATTACATGATTCGCTGAATGCCTGGGCTTCACACAGACATACACAAAATTGGAAAGATAAAAGCTTGCATTGGCTTCAGATGATATTTACTGCTTGATGGATTTACTAGCAGCCCCAGTACAGTCATACTGTATTGAATTATTGGCCTCTATTTAGCTGTGTGTCCATCGAAGCTTGAGTGTCCATTTAAGCGTAAGTGAGCTGGAGCCCTGCCAAGGCTTTTTGAAGCTTTGTGTACAGAGGAAGATGTGAACTAATGGCTGCTAGCTTGAATAACAGGGAACTTAAGGACGCCGAGGGTAGACAACAAAGCATAAGGTGCATTCTTAGCAATGTTAATACCAATATAAATATTAATGCAGGCTGCCTGGCACATCATTTTTGAATGATTCTTGTTTTATTTGTATTTTAACACAAATGGCTGGAAATTACTATGATTTCTCTCCCTCTCTTTCTCTCTCAGAAGGGGGAGTTTCAGAAAGACCATTAGATTTATCCATTGTTGCAGCAGCAGGATTTCTACAAGTCAAAGGAGGCAAATGAAATTCTAGCTTTAAGAAGTATACTGTTACCAATAAAATATCTGATTAGAATAGTAATATACTGTACAAAGCTATTGTTGTGAATTCATTATTATACTGTACCAAGGCATTTCAGTTAAGAAGCAGCAGTTCATTTACAGTGAGCCGCACAAGATGATCACAGTGTTGCTGTAGCTACAGCACAGGGAAGGCAGGCTGAGTGAGTGCTTAGCTGCTTAATGCATTGGCTTGTGCTTCAAGAAGCCTGGGGCTCTGTTTTTGGCCTGGCCCTCGCACATGATGAGTTTAGCTTGTACAATGGTTTAGCACTCCAAGGGAGGGGGATTGCCTCTGAGGAATAAATGGCTGTCAATTGCAATGCTGTTGGCAGAGGGTTTATCTAGTTAACTACACTTCAGTAAAAGGAAAATAACCCTGAGACTGCATTGTGCTGATCAGCTGGATCAGCAACAAAAATTAGCAGGATTTTGCTCCAGGTGAACTTGTTGAGTGGCAGTGCGAAGGAAAAAAACTAGGAGGAAAGATGTGCCTGTGGGACCAAGGAGGCACACTGACTGGAGACGGACAAGACGTTATTTTGAGACATGAATAAAACGCATCACAAATCTTCCATCATCTTACAGATAACACGTTCAAGTCGAGGACTATGACTCTTGGTCTCTGGCAAGCCATAATGGGGATATTTACAAGGTTATTGCTCTCAGCTGACCTTTATGAAGCTGCCAAAGGCTACAGCCCTGAAGTGGGCATGGCAGATGTGAATATGCGCTTGTTCCTCAACTGCCCGAGTTCAAAGCCCACATACTAGCCATAGCAGCAGAAACTGTCTCAGCTGAAGCCAACAGAGATAGTCAGAGCCCATGGTTCTATCCATTTTCTTCCGAAGCAAGGTGGGTGTCAAGCAGCTATTTTCTCCAGATTTTCAGGAACAATAGTAATGGAATTACAGACTTCTGGACTTTACCAGTTAAGACTGTTGATCACTGAATAGAAAAGAAAGGGGACAGATCCAACTATTGCCTGATAAAGTGAAACAGGGGGAGATTAGGGTGAAAGATCTCTTGATCTGACATTCTGATAGTTTTGGTTTTTTCTTATCACCTGCTTCTTCCTCTGAAATTGTTCCTTGCTAAAATGAAACTGAGATTACCACCTCTCTCTGGTGCCAGAAGGAGTGATCCCTCTAGACACCAGAATCACAGAATCACTGAATTATAAGGTTGGAAAAGACCTAGAAGATCATCCAGTCCAACCATATCCAATATTTCCCAACTAAATCATATCCCTCAACACAACATCCAGACGTTTCTTGAACACCCCCATGATCGGTGACTCCACCACCTCCCTGGGCAGTGCATTCCAGTGCCTGACTACCCTTCCTGAGAAGTAATATTTCCTAATGTCCAGCCTGAATCTCCCCTGGCGCAATTTGAAACCATTGCCTCTAGTTCTATCACTGTCTACACGAGAGAAAAGGCCGACCCCCAGCTCACCACAACCTCCCTTCAGGAAGTTATAGAGAGCAATAAGGTCTCCCCTGAGGCTCCTCTTCTCCAGGCTGAACAATCCCAGCTCCCTCAGCCGCTCCTCATAAGGCCTGTGCTCCAGACCCCTCACCAGTTTTGTTGCCCTCCTCTGAACGCGTTCCAGGGCCTCAGTGTCTTTCTTGCAGTGAAGGGCCCAAAACTGAACACAGTACTCGAGGTGCGGCCTCACCAGTGCTGAGTACAGGGGGACAATTACCTCCCTGTTCCTGCTAGTAACACTGTTTTTGATGCAAGCCAGGATTCCGTTGGCCTTCTTGGCCACCCGGGCACACTGTCGGCTCATGTTCAGCTGAGCATCAATCAATACCCCCAGGTCCATTTCCTCTACGCAGTCTTCCAGCCACTCCGCCCCAAGCCTGTAGCTTCGACCGGGGTGGTTGTAGCCGAAGTGCAGGACCCGGCATTTGGTCTTGTTGAACCTCATCCCATTGGCTTCAGCCCAGCTCTCCAGCCTGTCCAGATCCCTCTGTAGGGCCTCGCTACCCTCAGGCAGATCCACACTCCCAGCCAATTTGGTGTCATCTGCGAACTTACTGAGGGTGCACTCGATGCCCTCATCCAGGTCATCAATAAAGATATTGAAGAGGACAGGCCCCAGCACCGACCCCTGGGGAACACCACTCATGACCGGTCGCCAGCTGGATTTAACTCCATTTACCACCACTCTCTGAGCCCGGCCCTCCAGGCAGAAAAACACCGGTGTGTTTGGGCCATGCGTCTAGAGACAAATCAAAGGTCACTCAAAACTTAGGTAATGAGAAAAATGTCTTCTGTTTTGAAAAGCCTTTGGAGACATGTATCTTTTGTAGAGTAAAGGGACACAACACAAACTGCTGTTGTTACTGCCTCTTTGGCACTGTTCCTCACTGCCAAAGGACTTACAGCTAGGAGTGGTACCTCAGTTTACCCCATTTTCTCTTTGATAAGCTTTGATATAAATGGTGTCATTGGATTTGTTAAAAGTTAATTATCATGGCAGATGAGGTTGGAACAGTCCCTCTGACTTTAGGTGTTGTGAAGCAAAGATTTATCCATGCTTATGCACCACAGCTTGATGCTCAATGAGATGCCTTCCAACTGTATGATATGAAATGCTATCACCTCCATGTCTTCTGTCACACCAAAATCCACTAATAGATTCCAAGGAGGATCAATGTCAAGACAGAATGAAAACTAGTGAATTACATCTCAAAAAACACATTTTTTTTACATTCTCAGCTGATAGCAGGACTCATGAGAATGCCTGTTTAATTAATTTCTAATAGGGGTGGAACTATGAAATCTCTGGTAACATAATAAACCAATAAGGATTTCTCCAAGTTATATATTATGATGCTGCAAAATCATGCCCAATTCTCATTTATGCTACTGTCTCCTTACATTTTTCTGCAAAATCAAAGAGACACACAACGGTGTAAGTTTAATGAGCTTCCTGGCTAAGGTTTTCTTGCTTGTCCAGTGACAAATCCATTTCTTCTTTGTAACATGCAAGACAGGGAATTGTGGCTGTTGTGTCTTGGTCCCAACATCTATGACTTCTCTAACGCTTCAAGGTCAAATGTCAGTTTCCTGCCCTGTGGAGTGCCTGACTGTAGATGTTCCCATATTTAATGCATGCAATCTATCCTAATTACCTTTTTTAAAAAATTCAAAATATATTTCACTCATGAGGGGAAAAAAATCAAAATAAAGTCTCAAGCAAATGTTAAGCAGCATATTAATGAAGCAAGGCTAATTGCTGTGAAAAGAATAGTTACCTGGGTTCCAAGATTAGCTGCTCTGGTTAATAAAATAAAAACCTTGCATGTTTGAAAGTCCTTTGTCTCATCCAGCTGTTTCCAGTTTGTCTGTCATTTAGTGTTGTGGAATACTATGTTTAAAATCCCTTGGAAGGCAGTGGGTCTCTTCTCACAAAACACTGTGTTTACACAGTTTAATATTCCCTTATTCCTTATCTTGTAACAAATAAACTCTGTGGTACCAGCACTCCCTATTTCTAAAATCACTTCTCCCTTCTCATTAATACACATTTATAAGTGGTTGAAAATCAATTGTAACAGTTTAGTATGAAAACCTCTGTTTGTCTTGGATGGAGCTTCTTTTCGTTCTGTGGAATATAGTTTAGTCATTTTTTGGAATGGCAAGGCAAAAAAAATCATTGTTTTGCCTGTGTTAAATAAATTCTACTAAACTTACCCCTGAGAAATTGGCACTCCACATGTCATAAAGCAGAAGAAATATGTGAATTTTTAATGAGAAAAGTAAGTTTTGCCACCCCTGTGATAAGTGACCAAGGACAATGTTGAAAAAGCATACTTTGTTTCACAATCATCAGCAAGTATTTCTGGATTACCTGGAGACGCTCACTCAGCACTGGGCAGAACTTATCCCAGAACTGAACGGGACTTCCCAAGTACTATGCATGCACTAACATTTTAAATGAGTGTAAGGACTCTCACCCTTTCATGAAATATTTGTTGAACCTAGGGACTATGGGAAAGAAAGCTACCAAATTTGAATGCAGAGAGTTAAGAGCAAAGTGTTCTGCTTCTCCTAGAAGTATTTCTTGCTATCACTTGCATACATGCTTATAGTTTGACAAATATGTCTTCAAAAAAATTTTCCCAAGGTCATACTGGCAGGCCTACTGCAGTTATTTTGTCTTCCTCTGTGGCATAATCTGTCTTCTAAAGTCATCTGATAGTTTCCACATTTCCTGCTACTTCATGGGTTTAGTACATTAAAAGTGTCCTTGTTCTTTTCTGCTTCATTTCCTGTGACACTTTATAGCTTCTGTGGCTTTGGTTTTGTACTAAAGATTTTAATTTTGCTGTGGGGTATTGGAAATGTTTTTTATGGCTGGCCAAGTGTGCGGGGGATGTGAGGCAGGGACTCTGTGGACCCTTTTGATGACTGGTGGGTTGCACGGCTGTCTGCCTTTGCAAGGGGCCAGACGCAGCAGCTCCGGCAGCCGTCACCAGTCCCACACTCTAGTGTTCTCTCCCAGGAGTTTCCTCTGAGCTCTTCCTGGTGTGGTTCCCCTGCTCCCAACACCTTCCCCTCCAGCAGTATGCTTTTCTGCCTGTAACCTTTCGATCCTGCCCACTCATGCACCCACCTCCTCTCCCAGTGGCCAGCAAAAAGGAAGGTTTATGAGGAGGGTAAGTCTCCAGCAGATTTACCAAGTGACACTGCTACCTAAAGATCCCCCCCCAAATAATATATCTGATGATACAAATAAGGAAACACTGCAGGATAATAAATCCCTAAAGTATGCTTAGGGAAAAACAAGCTATTAAACTGAGCAGGTTTCCCAGGTAAACTAGAGATAGAATAATCATGAAGGCTTTCTACGATTTGGAAACTGAATAACATATTTCTGAAGTAGAACTTCCCTGTTATATATGACGATGATCTTTCCTATTAACAAATACAGAAATTTTTCGTTAAGCTCCTCAGATTTCAGAATATGTGAATTATGTAAACAAAATACAGACTTCACAGATGGATATCCAGATACAGACATGGACCACAAATATTACATGTCAAGACATAAGT
The DNA here is from genome assembly GCA_011057875.1 of Pterocles orientalis. Lineage (NCBI taxonomy): Eukaryota > Metazoa > Chordata > Aves > Pterocliformes > Pteroclidae > Pterocles > Pterocles orientalis. The sequence goes on from WKFP01015092.1 coordinate 705,278, forward strand.
GCTAATTGAGTGTACCCTATGCTGCATATTAAGCATACGGTAACTGAAGTCCTGTCACATAAGTGATTTGAGTTCTGAAACAGGAAGGTAAGAAGAAAAAAAAATTACTTATTCCCACCGGACAAAAAAGTGATGGCAGCACTTAAGTTTTTTTATTAACAAGCTGGTAGAGATGGTAAATAGTATGGTGGAAGTACATGCAGCAGGTGCCACAAGTGCTAAAGTGATTCAATAGCGAAGGAAACTCTTAAGAGCTTCATAAAACAACAGTGGACAACCAGTAACAAATTAAATGCGAGACAGCCATATATGGTGGAAGGAGCATTTTAGACTGCTGTCAGGTTCTCTGTTGGTCACTGCTTCTGAAAAGACAATTTGGGCTTCACTGTGAGCAGCTCAGTGAAGTTGTCAATTCAAAGTACACACTTGCAGTTGTAAAAATAAATAAGAGCTCTGTCTAGACCAAATTTGCTGCTGTGGCTGCTAGCCCAGCGAGGCTGTCCAAGACCAGTGACCTATGCAACCATAGAACTGGCTAACTGAGCTGAAGTATCATAATTCTTAAAATAATGCCCTAACGTGTGTGGAATTCCCTTCCTATGGCCAGATGTCATAAAATATGTCAAGCTGTATTACAATCAAGTTTCTAGTGCTGATGTGTCAGCTATTGTTGATCACTTTAATTTGCAAAATCCATACACGGGGAACAGATTTTCCCAAGCTAATTGCAAGGTTTTTTACCAAGTGCCTTGAAAGTGCCTGTCACAGGGAAGTGGCCCTTTGAGAGGCCAGGGGCTCATAAAGGATTAGTGTCTGGAGAATCTCTGTAGCTGTGTCCTAAAAGACTCATAAGCAGGACTAAAAGTTTGTCTTCTGCGCTAACAGTCAAAGATGACTGAATCAAAGAGCTTGATCAGAGAGGAAGCCACAAGGATTTTCCTTTTTAAGCTCTTTGGGTCTAGGAGCAGGCTCTGGGCAGAGTATTTGTGTTAGGGAGTGCATAAGCAAGGCTCACTACATGCATCTTTGCTTGGAAGGACGCTTATGCCTAGGAGGAGGAAGGTAATTTTTATATGTAGTTCAGGTCTCATTTTGCCAATACAGCCTGTAACAAATATCTCAAAATGGAGCTGGGGAAAAAAACACTGACAAAACTGACATTCCCTCTACAAATGGAAATGCTGGGCGGCTGTGGTTGTGGCAGCCCCAGGAAGCACAGCTTCTGCCAGTGCTCATCACAGCCAATTTTTACTAGACCTCCAAAGGCACCTCTGTGACCAGGGGACCAAGCTCCTGACAAACGTCAAGTTTCTGTGGTACTTTACTCTCCAGCATGCTAATTCTGTTTCTAGAAAAAGTTACAGCAACAGAATTAACACAGGGAAAATGTAGTTTTTTCTTCAGCTCTTCAAAAGGACCAAGACAACTTCACTCAAACTCCCAAGAAAGGATTTTCCCTTCAAATAATGCTTCTGGATGCAAACTGTGTGCAGCTTTTGCTATCTGTGTTGCTTTACATTTCCCATTGTGACTATTTTAATCATCTAACACACAGGATATATGTATAAAAGGCAAGGAATGGATTAATTCTGAATTTTTGGAATAGGTTTTTCAGTAAGGCATATTGCATACAGAGTAGCTTCCTTCCCAGTGTAATTGCAACTATATTTTTAAATAATGAAATACATTGCCCCAGAGAAAATAATAAATACATTAGTTCAAAGCAAAACCAAATGCTTAATACATAAACAAAAGAAACATGAACAAAAGAAATACATCATTGTATCACCAGTCTTTCCAACTGAATCCTTTCCAAAGTAAATCAAAAATCTTATTGAAATTGTTTCTAGTTATCATGATCTCACTGGGAAATGAAAGGATTTTCTTCAATAGCCTGTTATAACTCAGTCATTATACCACAGTGAGGTAATTTGCTAAAACAGCTGCCTCTGATGAGCAAACCTTTCCATCTGGCAGAACCCAAATAGACACAAACAAACTCATGTCATTTTTTCTTACTAAAACATAAAATCAAAATAAGCTCCTTTGGCTCTAATGGGACTGGTCTTTGAATTGCAGGAACCAAAATTAGTTTCTTTTTTGATGCCCTTCCCTTACCTCCATACCCACAGACTTGGCCCTGATTGCAACAGTGTTGATATCATGCCACATTTGAGATGGATTACAGCATAACTGGGAATGTGTTTGCAATATAAACCTTCCACTAAGGAACAAGACAAAATTAACAGTTGTTGGAACTTGTTAGGTTTAGCGAGACAGCACTTGTGGATAGTTTGTTTTCATAGTAAGGGTTTTTTTTCTTTAAAGACTTTTTCTTAATGTGCTAAGGATATTTCTCCTATGTCTTAGTAACACCAGTCGCACACAAAATGCTAGCTATACAGACTACACTTTTCACAAAGAATCAACAAAGAAAAAGACTGACATAGCTTTTGCACTCTCAAGAGACCTGTATAGAGTTGTAATCTCTAAAAATAATACTGAATGTGACCTGGATTCATGCCAGTTGTTTTTCTCTAAACTATGCAAATATTGCTGGTGTTCCATGACTATTTAGACTCAGACAGAATAAACAAATTTTCTTTGTATGTTTAAAACCACACGCATTTTTCCTCTGCAAATCTTAACAGTGTAAGTATAATAAAAGAGTATATGTATTTCATATAAGCATTTAAATTTGTCTTTAGAAAAGTCCTTGCAATATATTGTTAAGACAATTCATATTCAAAAGGGCATTTCAGTTTGTTAGCTTTTCTTCTTAATGGAAAATGTTGTAAGCAAAGTTTAAAAACATGTTTATTAAAATTAATGTTGGGATGAATTCCTCTGTCTAAATATTTTCTCAAACAAAGGCCTGATGTATTTTGAGTGAAGTTGGTGGAAAATCTCTCACTGGCTTCAACAGAAGTTACATCAAGCACCAAATAGGGAAAACTTGGATCCATGTGTAAGTCTGGCTCCAAGTATTACACTTGGGTACCATTTCTATAATAAGTGGTGCCAAAATGCTAATTCTAGAAAGTCCTAAACTTCCAGGAAGTTCAGCTTGGGATTCAGATGTATCTCTGCACACTCTTAATTCTCTGAGAAGCAAATCTACACCTATGGAAGTGGTTTTCCCAGTACACAGTATTATCAATGTGCTTAAAATGTTGTTACCCTCACTAACAGCCTAGTGAACATAACAAGGTCCCTTGACACTGCAGTGATGAAAACGCAGCGCCAGTAAGGCAAAAAAAGATCAAAGAAGTACTTTGTGGAAAATCTGCCCTGCGATAACGTGCTGTGCACTTCGTTCTGTAGACTCCCTCCACAGTCAGCAGGATTTGGCCACAGTCTGTGAACTCCACATTGCAGAGTACCTGGAAATTCAGAAATTTAGTAAGTGACTATTAATAAAGTCACAGTTTTGTCTAGAATTTTACAAATCCTTGCAGTATAAAATCATACCAGCACTCTGAGAGAAAGGATATTACGAACTTGTAATATCAACATATTTAATGCTCTTCTTGACTGCTGGATGTAATGCAAACTGCTGGATGTAATGCAAATTTAATGTACAATATGGAAAGGTTGTGATACTTGGCGTTGTCCAAGAGTACTGCTTGCCTCTTGTGTCTCTTTCACCCATATGTTGTTCATGGGAATATATGATTGAAAGCAAATTTCTCTGACAGTGGTCTTAGCCTTGTGCCAGCTGTAGTTAATGAGAAAGTTTCTTTCGACTTTGAAAGGAAAACCACTGTCAAATACAGGAAGCACAGTAACAAATTATACAAAAGAAAGGTAACAAAGAAGCTTCTGACAATCAGTCTAGTGCTGAGATGGTTATGGAACATGTTTTGCAAAATAAATCTCTCTCTCTAAACCCGAACACAGATAGAACAGATTAAAAAGCAAATATTGCGTTTACTGACATTTAATGTACCGTGTGCCAAGACCAAACTGCACACGTGTCAGTCAGGTTCTTCTCATTTAATCTGCCTGTATTCCAGCTCTAGCTATTCTATATTAATTTAGCTATTATTTTTATACCAAGTGTAAACCATGCTGAGGAAAGTTAAATTCAATTCACATATTTCACAAATAGTTCTTTTGTAGACAACAGTCACATGAGAATGAAACAGATCTATATTTCGGAAAAAATTACCTGGAACATAACCACTTTGTGAGTCCTAAGGGTACTTCTTTTAACTAATGAAATTATTTTAAAGGTTCTTATATGAAATTAGTGCTATACAAAGAACAAACGGTAGCACTGGACAATATCCTCTGCTAAAATTTAATGTTCAGATTTATACTAACAGCAAGAAATAGCAATAATAACACTGGATCTTAAATTTACTTTAAACTTTTCAAATAAATTTTTGGTCAAGCTTAAACGAAGTAGTTTGCAGCAGATTTCTTAAATATGTTAACAGTAGCAATCATACAGCTACTTCATGCATGTCTGTATGTTGTTCTATGCATATGGATTTGATTTTATATTTGTTACAGTAGATAGCCCACAGCATCTAGATTTTTGTGTAAAGAGGGATATCACCACCACCAGGCGCTGGTGAGCAAAAGAGAAAATACTCTGCTGGCCCTAATGACTTTCCAAAAATTCCCTGCTTTGGGAAAGAGGTGTTGATTTCATTCACTTCCAGGTAGCTGTTATGCTACTCTTCTTTTCTCTAATGGGGTGGAAGATGGCCTTGGATGAAACTAAGCTTTGACAAAAATAATACACTTATGACCTAGCTCCTGCCTGACTAACATGATAGACCTTGTTTTGGTTTTGCTAGCTTTGCCAAAAGCAGCCAGGTGGTCATTCTTTCTCAGACAGAGGTATGAAAAAGAGAAGTTATATGTTGTTATTTCTTATGAGCATCAACATTTCCTCCTTCATATCCATAAACAAGGCTTTTCTTCTTTTTTTTTTTGTTATCTTGTTGGGCAGGTTCACGGAGGCAAAAAGAGACGCTGATGCAAGCGGATCTGTAACTGCATCTTGGCTGGATCTCCTTTGTGTGTTGGCCATCATACCCTACCAGCAATTGTGGCCAAAAGGCAAGCCCTGAAACCTCCACACCTGCATGATCAGTTTCCATAAAGGTGACAGGAAAAGGATAGCCTGTTCCTTTATTCAGGTCCCAACACTTTCAGCACAGTCTTGAACCTGTTGTTGGAATCTCTGACCTTTGTTTGATTTTCATATCACTTGCAGCAGGCAAAAGACTGTTGGAAGCACAGAGAAGTAGGAGGGTTTAGTTGATTCAGAAAGAAACCTCAGTTATTTAGTTTCTGAAACAAGTAAATTCTGATATAATTATACTGCTCTTTTTCCTGATAATATTTAAACTTGTGATAGGGATTTCTGTTAAGTACACTAGAGTTAATTGAAAAAAACACAAGATAATATCTAGGAGGAAAAGTTTAAAATTCCCTGTGCAGTGGTCTGAACTCACAACTAGACTTTATTTTGGATTTTCTTGCACTTTGTTATTTATGTCACTTGTAAACTTTATTTAGCTTTTCTTAACATTAGAAATGGAATCACAATTCCCATTTTGCATTCAGATTTGCAACACCCCAAAGTTCAAGGAAGTTCAACTCTGGGAGTTTTGTTTGTCCTCTTATAAAGAAAAAAAGATAATTCACACCTGGCTTTAAGTTCTGAGGTACCTAGCAGTTTGGTATTACTTTCGGCCCAGATCCTTTTCTACTTATGATGTAGCTACAGGGCTTGCATTTCCAGAGCTTTGCATACTTATGACTATGTAGTGTTTAAAAGATGTTGTTATACTGCTTTGTAAGAGATTGTGCAAGGTGAGGAGATAAATGGCAGTCTTTGTGAAGGCACGGTTCCCCTTCAACCAAAAATGTGTTCATACAGTGTGTCCATTCAGCTTTTGAAAGCCAAGCTTGCAGCATTCTAGCAGAGGGAAGTCCCCTGGAAGTGTGGTTGTAACAGTACAGCTTCCTTAGCCTTGTTCAACGTGCTGGGTGGGAGTGGGCACATCACAAAACCATTACAGCCAGGAGCTGACATGTATTTTCCAGAAAGCCCTCATTACAGCATTTGTCAGTGAGCACCAGGCAGAGAACAGGACTTCCCAGAAACCTGCCTTCCCCTCTCCCAGTAGCTCTGAGAGCACAGTGATGGCCTGCTGCACCCTGCAGCCCTGACAAGAGTGGAATCTAGTTCAGTACAGTGAGGATACACACATCCTGGAAAAATGCACATCACTTTTTCTCTTGTCCCCAAAGATCAGCCAGGCGATTTAGAGGTCAACAGTAAATATGTGGTAATTTAAAAATTATTAACTGCACTTTCAGCTGTGACTTCAAGACTGAAAACTACTTGGCAGAGGGAGCAAGTTTATTGGCTGTTAAAACATTTTTGAAAGGTAGAATAATGTATAAATCTTTCTCTCCTACACAGTATCACAGTGGTCAGCTTTATCTTAATCAGATTCTAAAATATTAATTTTCTAAAGAATAACACTACTTAATTATAAGAGTTTAATAAACCAAATCTGTTGGTTGTGGATGTCTCAGGGCCAGTGAGGTGTTTTCCTTCTGCCTCCTAATTGGTCAGGACTGTGATTATTTTATGATAAAAATGCACCTCCTGCTAGGCTGTACTGCTTATTTAACATACTCTTTTTCAAAGAATTTACCAGCCCATGAGAAACCAGGTTGTGGCCAGATCTTAGACTTGTACTACGGACATCATTTAACGGGTGGAAAAGGGTTTGTTTTCCAATCTTAAAGTAAAAAAGTTGGAGAAATTTTATCTTCTTTTCTGCCTTATGTCCTTTTTGCTGGGCAGTTTCAGCTTATTGATTCCTGAAGCTCAGCATGCAGCATTTTTATTTAGCTATATCTAATGCATACCAGAATAGGGCAAAAGACTGAAAATGTCAGTCCTTAGCCCAGTTGTAGAAGGCAGCATTTAAATGTCAAGCTTTGTTCAGTTTTAGCCTTCAAGGTCTAATCTAGGAAGGAATGAGAGTATCATAATTCAGTTTCTGTGGCAAGTTGGTCTTTTCCAGAATTTTAGAGGCTGCCAGTCAGAGTGATGGGTAGGATGATGCTCTTGGTGTGACTGCTGGGACTCGCACAGATGCTCACAACAGGTTTCATTATATTGACCTGTCCTTGGTCTGATGACCTGGAGGCTAGGGTGCCATAGCTGTATTACCCATCACCTGGCCCAGTAACTGCACCAGCAAATACCGTCTCCATGTCTCTGTATGTACAGTACCAGATTTTCAGTTGATTGCCGCTTACTTCCCCAAGGATATAAGATACCACCTTGGAATTTTAGGCTACCTATCAGTCTTTGGAAACTCTGGTCCTCCCTTGCCTGATGTCTTCTGCACTGTTCTTGAGCAGGGCAACTATGGCAGAAAGATAAAAATAACCTTATGGTAAGTAAATCCCCACAATACCCTGCACTCATGCGACAGCAATGAATTTAGAGCTTTCACACTTCTAAAAATGAAATGTTTTGACCTGCTGTTAAGATTGGTTGAAGGCTCCAATTTATAAGTATTATGTTGCAAAAGCACTGATACCATCAGTGACAGTTGCACCTATTGGAACAGAAGCACGTTTTGAAAATAGCGTTACCACCTAAAAGCTTCTCTCCTGCAGAAAATGGATTGTACAATAGTTTATCAGTCAGAGAAGAGTACACAGGAGAAAAAGGGAGAAATAAAAATAATAAAACCCACTCCTGTGTAGAACATTAGAAATATGGCACTAACAAAGACTTCCTGTTCCACACAGAATTAGTGCTGGCAGAGGCAGCTTGCAGGGCTGTGGGTGTACTCAGCTGTGCAGAGCTGATTATAGAAGATGAAAGAGCCTAGCAATTTATTTCATCTCATGCTGAAGCACTGCTGACAACTGAAAGTGAGGACAGAAGGATCCATTTGTTCAACTTCTGTTTTAGAAAGCAGGCTTCAAATGATACCACAGAGAAAGTGGAGGGAAATGCTGTGGTGTAATAAAGTGCCTATTTTTTATTTCGCTGAGTCCAAGATTTATGTTTGCAGCTGTTGGGGGGTTTTTCAGGGCCGGGGGGGAGTTGATATTTGAGAAGCCTGCCACACCACGTTGCTGGTGAAAAAAATAAATGGTGTTGGCCTAGCTTATTACATGTAATAAGATATTACATCCATGTGCAAGTAAGCAAATGGGGAAGCAAGAGATAGATACGCGCACATTTATATATACATATATATATATAAGGTAAATGTATTTAAAACCTTTATTTCCATTCTATTGTACTGTAGCCTCAGGAGTTTCATAATCCCTTTCAATCCTGAAATATTTGAACTGGGGCATTTAATTGCACTATTAACATTTATTCAGCAATCATAATAGTGTATAATTCCTCGCATATTGGACAACATATATTTTACTCTTACTGCACTTTTCATGCATTAGAACCTCAGAGATAGATGGCAGGAGCCCTTGGTAGGGGACACATGAAGGTGTACTGGATAAGGAGCAGACAGGATGCAAAGCAGTCTGGAGATGCAAGTCGGACCCTGCTCACTCACAGAATCACAGAATATTAGAGATTGGAAGGGACTTCAAGAGATCATCTAGTCCAATTCCCCTGCCGGAGCAGGAACACCTAGATCAGATCACACAGGAGCACATCCAGGCAGGCTTTGAATGTCTCCAGAGAAGGAGACTCTCTGGGCAGCCTGTTCCAGTGCTCTGTCACCCCTCACTGTAAAGAAGCTTTTTCTCATATTCAAGTGGAACCTCCTATGTTCCAGCTTGAACCCATTGCCCCTTGTCCTATCACTGGATGTCACAGAGAAGAGCCTGGCTCCATCCTCCTGACACTCACTCTTTACATATTTATAAACATTAATAAGGTCACCACTCAGTCTCCTATTTTCCAAGGTAAAGAGACCCAGCTCCCTCAGCCTTTCCTCATAAGGGAGATGCTCCACTCCCTTCATCATCTTTGTGGCTCTGTGCTGGACTCTTTCCAGCAGTTCCCTGTCCTTCTTGAACTAAGGGGCCCAGAACTGGACACAATATTCCAGATGAGGTCACACCAGGGCAGAGTAGAGGGGGAGGAGAACCTCTCTTGACCTACTGACCACCCCGCTTCTGATACACCCCAGGATGCCATTGGCCTTCTTGGCCACGAGGGCACAGTGCTGGCTCATGGTCATCCTGCTGTCCACCAGGACACCCAGGTCCCTCTCCCCTACACTACTCTCCAGCAGGTCAGTACCCAACTTAGACTGGTACCTGGAGATGTTCCTGCTCAAATGCAAAATTCTACACTTGCTCTTGTTAAATTGCATTAAACTTTTCCCCGTCCAAATCTCCAGCCTGTCTAGGTCTCGCTGGATGGAAGCACAGCTTTCTGGCGTGTCAGTAACTCCTCCCAGTTTCGTATCATCAGCAAACTTGCTGAGGGTGCACTCTATTCCCTCATCCAAGTCGCTGATGAATATATTGAATAGCATCGGTCCCAATACCGAACCCTGGGGGACTCCACTAGATAAAGGCCTCCAACTAGACTCCATCCCATTCACCACAACTCTCTGTCTTCTTTTCTCCAGCCAGTTCACAATCCATCTCACTACCCAATCATCCAGATTGGAACTTCCTCAGTTTAGCCGTGAGGATACTGTGTGAGATGGTGTCAGATGCTTTACTGAAATCAAGATAGACCACATGTACTGCTTTACCATCATCTATCCATCTGCTAATGTCCTCATAAAAGGCTATCAGGTTGGTCAAGCATGACTTCCCCCATGTTGACTGCCTCTTATGACCTTATCCCTGATATGCCTAGAGACAGCATCAAGAATAAGTTGTTCCATCACCTTTCCAGGGATGGAGGTGAGGCTGACCGGTCTATAGTTACCTGGGTCCTCCTTCTTGCCCTTTTTGAAGACCGGAGTGATATTCGCTTTCCTCCAGTCCTCAGGCACCTCCCCCGTTTCCCATGACTTACCAAAGATGATGGAGAGTGGTCTAGCAATGACTTCCGCCATCTCCCTCAGCACCCGCGGGTGCATCCCATAAGGACCCATGGATTTATGGGTGTCCAAAGTACTTAACTGCTCCTTAACCCAGTCTTCATCTACCAGAGCAAACTCCTCCTTTGTCCTGACTTCCTCTGGGGCTTCAGGGATACAGGACTCTTCAGGAAAGCCACCGGCAGTATAGACAGAGACAAAGAAGGCATTCAGTAACTCTGCCTTCTCTGTATCTTCTGTCACCAGAGCACCCACCTCATTCATCAGTGGGCCTACATTGCCTCTGGCGTTAGCCTTATCTGCAATGTATTTGAAGAAGCCCTTTCTATTATCCTTGACCCCTCTAGCAAGGTTTAATTCTAAGGAGGCCTTAGCTTTCCTAGTTGCCTCCCTACACACTCTGACAACATTCTTATATTCCTCCCGAGTGGCCAGCCCCTTCTTCCATGATCTGTAGACCCTCCTTTTACACTTGAGTTTGCCCAGCAGATCCCTGTTTAACCATGCAGGTTTCCTGGCACCCTTCCTTGACTTCCTACCCATTGGGATGCACCGATCTTGAGCTTGGAAGAAGCACTCTTTGAATGCTAACCAAGTATCTTTGGCCCCTTTACCTTCAAGTACCCTGTCCCATGGGATTTCCCCTAGCAATTGCTTGAAAAGGCCAAAGTTGTCCCTACTGAAGTCCAGTGTTGCTATTCTGCTCTGTATTCTGTTACGGCCACATGAGATCCTGAACTCCACCACCTCATGGTCACTGCAACCAAGGCTGCCCTCAACCTTTACCTCTTCAACCAGACCCTCCTTATTCGTGAGAATAAGATCTAGCAGTGCTCCTCTCCTAATGGCTCATCCACCTTTTGCATCAGGAAGTTATCATCAACGCACTGGAGAAACCTCCTGGCTGGCTGAGTTGGCCTTCCAGCAAATATCAGGGTAGTTAAAATCCCCCACAATAACCAGGGCCTGTAACTGGGAGGCTGCTACCAGCTGCCTGTAGAAGGCCTCGTCGACTTCCTCGTCCTGATTCGGTGGCCTGTAATAGACACCCACGACAGACTCCTAGTCTCTGTGCCTGTGGCAGATGGAACAAGAGACAGTAGCGTTAAACCGCAGGTGTAAAAAGTTACATTTCAAAGGATAAGGACAATGAAGCACAGGAAAAGAGAGCCTGGGAGTCCCCTTACCCCCACACAGAGACACACTAGAAGGCTTTAAGATAGAGTCAAACTCACATCTGTCAAGGCTGACATATATAATTGATCCTGCCGTTGGCCAGGAAGAAAACTAAGTGATGTCTTGAGGTTCCCATGGTTCTCTGTGTATGCTGATTATTTTCAAGGACTTCACCTTTATTTTTAAATTGTGATTAACCAACTATGTTACTTCCCTTCAGTGTTAAAACACAGTTTACAAGTAAGAACAGCCTAACTATTCAAGGGTCAGAAGAAAGGTCTTCTGAAACTGTTGTTATGTTGAAAATCTGGCTAAAATCTAACCACGTACTTGGCATGTATCTGAAACACTACATGCAGTCAGTAGGATCTGGCATCTCAGAGGGCTGAATAGCGGCCCCTCAGACTCAGCAAATTGAGACCTAAAAGAAATTGCATCCCTCCTAAGATTTTGTCACAATTATGCCTTTGCTTCTAGAATTATAGCATGCATACAGGCCAAATTCCCATTGCTTTATTTTTCCATCACCACAGAGGCACAACTAAAGCATTATCCTGAAGTGTAAGCTATGTGAACACAGTAATTTTCTTAATTTTCTGCTCTAACAGGAAAACATCAATATGCAGCTTCAAACTGATCTGAAACAAACAAAAAATGTTTTTTCTCATTAAATTAAAATTCAGCAAGATCACTTTTGTACCAAAAGACACATTTTGCTGAGGAAATTCAGAGGCTTTATAAATTGAAGTACTGAAAATATTATTTTACAATGATCAGATGGAAAAGTTCGATTCTTTCCATGGTTTTAAAATTTTCATTGTCACAGTTACGTGAACAATGAAAGATTCATAAAGTGCTTCAGGTAATCTGGAGCTTTGGTTTTTAATTTTAGGTAAAATTTTTCACCCAACACTGTCAAGTTTGAAGTCTTCCAGGAAATCCATGTACAGAGCAGTTCCAAAACAAAAGAGACAGATAGACTTAGGATAAAGGAGAAATTATGCTGAATCACAGCTTTTGTGTAAGTTTGCAGGGGCAGGTGCAACAGCAATGTGAGTTGTGGGAGGCTGTGAGGTTGCTAATGCATCATATTAAGAGAGTAGTCATGGGAGACTGCATTAAGCTAGACTAAATTCCATGTATAATTTTAACCATTGCTGTCCTTTTCTGCATTATAAAATCTCTAAAATTCCTCCTCCAAAGGTATTTGAGTATTTTCCTTCCTTCCAGCATGTCACATTTAAGCATAAGAATGCAAAAGAGAATTTTTCCAATGCAGCTCCTTTCTTATTTGCTCTTCCCTTGCAAGTTTTTCCTTAAACACAAACTTAATTCTGATTTTTATTACACTGATGTGTATTTGCAGTGACGAAAACAATTGTTGGAACATCCTCCCATATGACAAAAGGTACAGTCACAAAATGTCCAGGAATAGGAAGTTTAAGGCTTTCAAAAGTGACATTTTTCAGTGCTGTGACCTAGGGAAAGAAAAAATATGGTGCTAGTATTTATCACAGTAGTTTGCCATTACTCAGTACTTTAACATACAAAAATCAATTACATGTAATCACCCCAATATTTTCAGTTGCTGCTTTCTGGATCTTCTGTATGGTATGCAGTGGTGTAGCAGGAAAAACATAGATAACTGTTCAAGAAATCTGTCACTAACTAATGAAAATCAGTTTTGCTTTGCAAAGCAAGGAACATCAGGCAAAAGGGCAACTTAGCTTAAGCAAGTCATTATCTATATAAAACAAGATGCTTATGTGTATTGTAACACTTCCCCATTTGCCGTTGTCATGTTGTGCCCTTCCAAATCTGACTACCTGGCCATGTTTTAACTCTCCTCTGAAAGCAACGCCTAGGTAAAATTAAAAACCAAGACACATTTCCTTTTGTCTTTTTTTCTGTCTCCTTGACAGAGAGGGCTGGACCCAGCCATGGCAAAATGTGGATAGGAGAGTCGTAAACAATTCAGAGAGTCTCTGCTGCCCCTCCCAGCCAACAGGAGGGCTTTGTGGCACCCTGCAATAAAACCATGCCTAATATATTGTCATTCAGCCCCCAGGTCACTCAAACACCCTACTGGATAACCTGTTTTACTTCTATTATTTTCATTATCATTCTTCATATAAAGTGATCAGCTTTTGCTAGTCTTGTGCTGCAGAGCACAAACACTTGAACAGAAGGTTACCTGGTAGAGTGCTGTGCAGCTGGGCTGCATGTGAGTGAGATGTGATCCTTTTTGTATCAGCTGAGCCTCTGGTACATACATCATGTTTCAGCTGGTTAGTCTGTCCCTCCTGTGTTCCTAAGTCTAAGGTAACTACTTCAATGTCATCATGTTCACAGCTGGAGGAATTTATAACACGTGTATTCTGCTCATTACTTCTAGGTTAATAATTTTCTCTTCTAAATCAATATTTCAGAAAACAACTTGGAGAAGTTTTAGCATATGAATAGTAAGAATACAAATTGTGAATCTGGATGGCAGTAAGCATTTTCTTTGTATATGGTGTGTTTGGTCCACTTTTTGACCATAGAATTCATAGAACATGAATAGTTTGCCTTGTTAACACTACATTATAAAGTATATATTATTTTAGAGAAATTACTAGATGGTAAGGTGTAATTTCCAGCTAAGAAAATATCAAATTTTAATGAATGTTGTTTCATGAAAAATGTGCTCATGATAGTTTATTTCAAAGTATGTGAAACAAGTTTGTCAAGCAACGGTATATCAGTAGTAACTGCTCCTAAAAAACTACAGTAGGTACAAACAAAATTAGTTTTCCAACATAATTTTGGAAACTGTTTTTTCACAAATTCAAAAGCAAACTCTACTTAACATTATTTACCAACTGCCTTATTTCAACAGGTATAAAAATCAACTTTTCTCTTATGGAAGCAGTAAGGTTCAGCTCAAACTATAAGTAGTATCAGTCTAAGTCATATTGGACAAGCATTTGTGTTTCAAAACAATAGTATCACCATTGCCGGTATGGTGCTCTCTGTGACAGAGGATGGTGTCTTTCATCAGAAAAACATACAACAAAGTGGTCAGAGAGCCATTATTCTTCTATAGGTGATCACACCTCCTTCAGTAAGGGCCATGCTTTCAGTACTGTGTTGGAATTTTTGTTTTGAGGGTGAGTGAATGAAAGCAAGAGCCCTGCAAGCCTGTTACCTACAATGAGCCTGGGAAGTTCTTGAGTTTTTCATCACTGCCTTCAGCGACTAATCCTCACCCTGTGTGAAGCCATGAGAGGGAAGCAGTAAGCAGTTGGTGTCCCTGCCCTCGCTCCTACTGTCAAATTCTTACTGTCACATTTGGAACTTGTTGACCTATGCATTATAGTAGAGACCAGAACACTTCACAACTCAGCATTCGTATCAATTCATAACATATAGAATGAAGGATCGCGCTTGCTTTTACCTGTAAACAGTGTATCGTGGGTAAACTACGGAAAAAACCCTACAGTCGCAGCTAATTTCATCACTATTAGTCAGTGCTATTAAAGAAAGAAGAGCATGAGCACCAAGTTCATGAGTTGTGGCTTATTTGAAAGATGACCTCTCAGAATCTTCTTGTTTGGAGGGGAGCAGGTACCTCTGCTGTCTTTGAAAAGATCTGGATATGTAGGTAAGGGAAGTGAATTCAAAATAATACACAGTGGTGGTCAAACAGTAAAACAGCAACTCCATTAGCACTGAATCTTTTCAAAAGCTCAAAATCCTGAGTCTGTTTCTGAAAGATTCCAGACTGATAAGTCTGAATGAATTCTCTGTTGGGAGATTCATTTAGAAAGCAAACCTAACTCATTGTAATGTGGTTAGAAAATGCACCAGCCTCTCAAAAAACATAGGAAGCATGAAAAGGAGAAATTAGTTGCTTTTTCTTTTTTTGTCATTGCAGCATTGACCTGAAAGAAAAAGGTGCATTGAACAAATAACGGACTGCTATTTATACCTTAGGAATATTTCTCAGTGTAAGAGTAAACGATTAAATGTTTTTCTGCCACCACCAGCCTTAATTCCCAATCTCCTGTCTCTGATTTTTAACCTAATATGATGCCTTTTCCTTCAACATTTAATTTATAGCTTTTTGAATTATATACTGGTGTAATTATTATATGCTAGAAATGCAGAAGCACGAGATGAGGGTAATTTATTAGTACATTTTGTCTACCTACTTAAGAATTTAATTTCACATATTCTGAAGAAGTGTTCTGCAAAAAACTGTTGTTCAGGCCAGTATTGGTTATATTATGTACATGCTGAGGCCTTAATGAACTTGGATTGCAAATGTACTGATGCTCAGACCTCCAATAAACAGTGCCAAAGTAAAAAAAAAATACAGTCATCAAAAATTTTACAGTTCATTCTATTTTCATAAAATAGCTAGGAAATATTAATTTGAATCACTGCCTGAATAAAATCTGGTCCAAGTTAAGCTGATGGTGGTCTGGACACTTCAGCAAATGAATGAATACTGTGTAACAAGATTTTACTTTTCCAATGCATTTCAATCCAGTTGCATCAATGAACAAATTTTTTGCTGGAAAACAAAGCAGGAATGGTTATTATTTTCATAATGTTGACATTACAATTTCCCTTTTGTGCTCCTGCAAATGCCAGCAAAGAATACAGGGAGTCTCTGTTTGCCTGGAAGGTATAAGGCTACTTAGAAATGGAAGCCAGAGTAAATTGTTTTATTTAGGATTGGATACTGTGATAGTTATAGGAAAAAACTGAAGTATTGGTCAGTTATGATGGAAAGCTGCGTGCCAGAGAAAGGTCTGTGATCTTTTAAGTAGGTAGTTACCCACAAAATTTTAAAATACAAAGAAGAAAGAGTCATTGTGGGATTAATCAGGCTGTGCTCCTCTCATACGCCAGGTAATCTTGCAAGGAGATTATCTCTGGCAGTATTTCCTACACAGAAGTCAGGCATCTTCCAGGGTTTTGCTCTTGATCACTCCCACAGAGAAGCAAATCATAAGAGAATGAGGAATAGACCAGTGGATAGAATATAAGGATTCAGTTTTGCAGAAAACCTTGGCCCAATTCCCAGTCCTATTATAGGCTGTAGCCTTGCAGAAATAATTTATTTTATGCCTCAGTTTTCTATCCATTTTAGGACCTACCTACATCCCAGAAGCAGCAAAAGGTAAAGCTGCTCAGGTACTAAGGTGCCAGGGCTGATGGGAATCTTTAAGTAGGTCAGGATATGCAGCAGTTGGTCAAGGTACTCAGGCTGATGAATGATGATGGTGACAACACTGTCTATCCTTCAACCGTTTGCCCACATAGGCTAATCTCAAGTCCACTCTGTCATGGTTTTAAAAGCCACCACACAGCCTCTTGTTAAAAACCTCGTGGGCTGAGGCAAGGACAGGGAGGGTTCACTCACCACTTACGGTCATGGGCAAGAAACCAGCACAACTTCGGAAAACACAAAAAAACAGTTTAATTTGTTAACTATTTACAATCAAAATTAAAGCAAGATAATAAGAAAAAGAATAATATCTTAGAAAGGCACTTATCTCCCACCCTTCCCTTATTCCCAGGCCCAAAGACTTTGTTCCTGGTTTCTCTACCTTCTCCCCACCCAGCAGGGCAGGGGATGGGGGTTGTGGTCAGTCCATGGTGTCTCTGCTACTTTTTCCTCCTCAGGGGAGGGCTCCTCACAGTCTTTCCCCACTCCAGCGTGGGGTCCCTCTCATGGGAGAGTCCTTCACAAACTGCTCCAATGTGAGTCCTTCCACACGTGGTCACAGTCCTCTGACAACTGCTCAGATCCAGCATGGGTTTCTTCACCACAATTCAAGGCCCCCTTTGGGGACAGCTATTTCTTCCAACATGGGGTCCTCCTCAGCTACATCTCCATGAGTTACAAGCAAGCTCTTTGTTTCAGGAGCTGCACTGGGAAGACATGCATCACCATAGTCTTCACCATGGGCTGCAGGGGAATCTCTGCTCTGGCACCTCCTCCCTCTCCTTTCTCCTCACTGACCTTCGTGTCTGTGTAGTTGTCTCTCTCACATCCCACTCCTGTCTCCACCACAGGTTCTTTCTCTGGCTCCTGAGAAACTCCCAGCCCTCGGGCACAGCCATGGCACAGGCTTGGGCTGCAGCAGGTCAACTTACAAAAGAAGCAAGGCAGACAACAAGAGCACACCCCACTCCTCCCCCCCCATGTCCTGTGCCCCCTCTTACATCTGTCATTCTCAGAGGCGCTGATAGGCTTACCCCCGGCCAGAGGTGGGTTCAGCCTGGAGCTGGGGGAACTTGTAGCAGTTTCTCACAGCTGCAGCTTAGTAGTACCTCCCACACCCTGGCTACCAAAGCCTTGGAGGCAGGAAGGGGGGAACTCTTAGCAGTTACTTGCAGGAGGCAGCATTGTAGCCCCTCCCTTGCTACCTGAACAGGCTTGAAGTTGAGGGAACTCTTTAGCAGTTACTCACAGGAGCCAATAATGTAGCCCCTGCCCTGCTGCCAAACAAACCCACCACACAAAACCACAACACAGTCCTGCCTGGATCCTCCAGGACTGGGGTATGCAACTACTCTGAATGGTGCCTGGGAGTGGCAGCAGGATCCTGATGCAACACTGTAGATATCATTACACTGTTGCTATGCTTTTAACTCATGAAAAACTGCAGTCTACCAAACAACTCCTGAGCACATTTGGGTAACTAGGTTGTCCTGTGGACCACTCCAGGGACTGTTTGCCTTGTCTTCCTCCTCTGGAAACAGGAAAGCTCACTGGTGAAGACATGGGCTGTGGTGCCCCATGTGGGCTTGACACCCAGCAGCTGTTCTTAACTAGACTTCATTGACTACATAACTGCGGTCTTTAAACAATCATTGGCTGGCAGCTTGCTCCCTAAATACTGGTGTTTGCTAACATGATGCAGTACTTTCAGAGACACAGATTGTAGCTTTAGCTAAATTAGTTGAAATAATATGAGCAGATCTGGATGATCTTAATCTTCCTGACTAAAGCGGCAATGGCCAGAATTTGTATCTGATGGCACTGGCAGGAACCTAAGCTTTCAGAATTCTCTGTTGGCAGCCTAACCTTATCTGATTCTTTCCCAAAACTATCGGTCCTATTTGCAGTTTCAAAGATTGCCATGTGTAATTGCAAGAAGGGAGAAAATTGTCAGCATAGGTGATTGAGGTGATCTTCTGATTTCCTTGAGCCAGAATAGTGAGGATAACTTTAAACGGGAAGCCAGAGAGAATGAACCCGCACAACAAATCTGGTCCTTGATAACGTTACTGATATGTGGTAGCAGTTTACTTGTAATAAAGCTCTGAAATATTTGTGCAGACTCAAAGTGCTTCCAAAATGCCTAGCAGTACTGGAAAATGAGTGCCAAATGCACAGTTATTTTCTATACCTTGGCCTCTATCTCACCCTGGATTGCTGTTTTACATGACATAATAAAGACAGAAAAAAAATAGATTGAACTGAGAAGCTGTATAAGCATTTACATATTCTCTTTCTTTTACTAGCATCTTAAGACTTTCTTTTCTGTGTGGGCTGATGTAGGTGCCTGCTTATGTCTAACCCTTTTATAGTGCTTTGTCCTCATAGAAATAATCATGAAAGCACATCAAATAATAACAGCAGGGGAATTACTATGCTGCCAAAATGTTCCCATCAAGCAGCTAGAATGTAGTCATAATTATAATCATTCTGAGATGCTGAATGTAGTTAAACCAGCTAGCTCAGCTTCTCTGAAATCTCTGAAGATTTTCTCCAAAGAGTAAAGAGCTTCCAGCTACAAATAAGGATCAGTAAAGTGTACCAGAAAAAAAAAAATCCATCAGTGTCACTGTATGCATATATACATATATGTGTGTGCATATGTTCAGCTCCAGAACCATGAAATAGATATTTTTAAATGTTTAAATATTTCAATGTTTTCCTTTTTTTTTTTTTTTACTTCAAGGTTTTGGCTATTATACAAGTTGTAAATGTAGAATATAACACAAAAAAGGACATCTGCTTTAGCCTTTCTCCTCAATTTTCACTGGTCCTCCAAATGCAGCCCTGTATAGAACTGCTTAATTTAGCAGAGGGTGTTAAGCATTCCAGGTGATATTTGTAGTTAACTGAATTAGTGTAGCAAATTGTCTTCCTGTTTTATGCCTTGTTGCAACCATTTGTAAAATGGAATTACATGATTCTACTTCACAGACGTGCAGTGAGACTGAAAATATGATTTTGACTCTCTTTAAAAAAGGGAAATAACCTAAACATGCCAAGTGTTATGAGAGTGCTGATGTTAAATTAGTGTATTTCGTCTTTTGCCTCTGATTCCTAACATTATTTGGAGAAACAGCTGCACTTGCCAATCTCTTCCTGAAGACTAATCTCATTTTCTTAATTTCTGCTTTGAGAAAACTTTATTCGTGACTTGTTTTCCAGTAAACTTCCTTTTTCTTTTTTTTTTTTACCCTCTGCTTGTTTGCCTTTGTTAGCTGCTTTTTTTTATTATTTTTTTTTCTTTTCTTTTTAAGCTCCAAGCTACCCAGATTCCTTTCTCCCAAACTCTGCTGCCACTTCAGGAAATATTTTACATATAAGGCTATTCCAGTTCTCCAGATCTTCCTTTGACCTTCTGACAGCAGTGTTGCAGGCTTACCTCTGGCTTATTTCTTCAAGTCCTCCACACCTCTAATTCCACACAGATGGGAAGTATGTGTCAGGGAAAGGGAAGCATCATACAATATGTCAGCTACACTTCAAAAATACCTGAGGTAGATAGAATTTATGCTAAGGCACTGTGAAAATGCACAGAGTTCAGATACAGTAAGTGTCAACCAGTGTTATCTGTTCTCTGTGCTAAATGGTTTAGTATGTGCATATTAGACAGCATGCAGATACAGGGACAATTGCCTCTTCGTTTTTCATATGTATTTCTGACATGCCCTCCAAGTTCTATGTGATTTGTTTAGTGCTTAAAACACATAAAGGGAAGAAATATATTGTAAAATGATGAGCCTGTAATGTCTAGGCTCCACCATTATGTATGTGGCATATCAGTTCCCACCTCTTACAAGGTGTTTTGGTGAGCCATACGTTTCACAGAATATACCACAGAGTGTTTACTGTGAAAATTCATAATAAGGCAGTAAGCAGCAATTGTAGAAATAGATGAATTGAGAGAGGTGTAAATGAACAGTGGAAGTGTACAGTGTCTCATCCTTAATTTTTATTTTATCAATGGTGCTGACAGTTTATAAAGGTTTTGTAGTTACAAATGTGTATTATAATTGCACTGCTCTCGTGGAACAGACCTTCTTCAGAAAGTGTAAATCGTTGATTTGCTGGAGTCACAAAGGTATGTAATGTGGCTGTTCCCAGGGTGATGGCCACAGTTCTGAAATCACAATAAAAACAAAAATAACAAAAAGTGTTGGGAAGTAAGTTATTTTGTTTTGCATCCACATTGTTTTACTACTGTGTTTATAACATGATGTAATGTGCATCTAAAAGAGGAAGAGAAAATGAAGACCAAGCTCTTTGATTTTGCAGCTCTGCAAATCCTTACTCGGCTGAGTGACACTTATCCCTGTGTTCCACTGATTGACCAAGCAACCTGACTTGAGGTAGGATTTTCAAGATCATATTCTTATGTTCTCATGAGAGGCACTCATTATTTTGGTTTTCTTTTTATTCATTGGGCACAGGAAAGGTTTTTAGCAGTAACCTTCAAGCATCTAACATAATAAACCCAAGTTAGGACCCTAGTTGCCCTTAAATAGTGCCTCATTTAGGAAAGATAAGAGGTGGAGGCACATTCAGACTATGATTCAGAGCTGCATGGTGCTGTTTAGCCCTTTGGAGGTGACCAGCCCTCTGCAGTCCCATTACAGGTAGCCCAAAGTGAGTGAGGTTCCTGGATTTGGTGTCTCAGACAGGTGCTTAAGGTTGGGTTACGTGAATTGCCTCTTTGTGTCTGTTCCTGCCTTCCCTGAATGTATTAGGAATCCTTTTGTTTATTTGAATAGAAGTGAAAAGAGTTCTTTCTCTCGTACTCCTCTATCCAGCCCATAAGCAAACTGTAAGACATACCTCGAATTTCATGACCTTTTTTTTCTGCAATTCAAATTAGCCTTTTGTTAAACCTTGTACTTTCAGCTATCACTACAGAAATGACAGTGTTTCTTTTTTGAAAACTCATTAGTAGTGTTTTGAAACACTCTGTTTACAAAAGCTTTCCTCTTATCCATTAAAACATATGAATGACTTGTCAGATTTCAGAATGCATGTAAGGTGAGCTTTACAAATCCCATTAAATGTTAAAAGCTGTTTGGAAGAACAGTGAACCTGTCTTCAAGCATTCAGCTCACAGTGTGCTTTCACCAGATCTTCAGATTTGTGGGATACACCAACAAAACACAGAAAAAGGATTATCTAATTTGAAGTAGGTCGGTCTAAAGGTGAAATCCTAAAACTGGTTATTTTAACTCTCTGGCATTCCCAACAAAGTTCAGGAAGGTTGAGAATATAATACAGGAAAAAATGGACTGAAGTACAGAAAAGATTAAGCAAGTGAACTGTACAGTCATGACCCCTGTATATAATAAAAACATTTTCTGGGCAAAACTAAGACTGCTGCTAGATGTACATGTACAGATTGACTGCAGATATATACTGCAGTGTAATTTTTGTCCACTCTGACTTTTCTACTGCTTGATTAAAAGACTAGACATTTCCCCTTGAGATTCACTCCTCTGCCTAATGTGCTGTAATTGCAACAGAGTGCTTGGTACAGCAGCAATGAGCACTATTCTGTAATAAATTTAGGTCACTGCAGAGTTCATCATGTAGTCCATGGCAACAGAAGATAAAGTGCTGGTTAGTTCAACTCTAGCTTTTAGCTGCAGTGTCACTGATTCTCCTGTCTAATGATATTAATAGAGCTAAATGTAGGCAAATTGTCCAAGTGCCAAGGTCTCTCCCTTCCTACTGTGTATTTGATATTTCAGCAAGAGAAAACATAATGTAGCAGCATTATAACAGAAATGTGAACCAGAAGAATGCTTAGCCAAGAAAAAGACAATCATATTTTACCTTGCAGCATTCCTTTCTGATTACCATATAATCCCTCAGATCAATATTTTTGAAATCCTTTTGCTTTTAAAAGCCCCTGCACTTGTTTCTTATTTGTCTAGTGAAAAGCAGATGGAAATTGTGCAAGGCTTTCAGAAATGTTGATTGCAGTTGCTAACTATTTGGAGTGAGTTCGGGGAGCACTTTGCCACAAGATTTTTCCTCTGTCTATTTATTTACTTGACCTTGTGCTTGAGAATACTTTAATCATTGAGCTTATTTGCAAAGTGGCCATTCAGATTAAATATTTGCAGACCATTTGTAAATTTCTTCACCCCAAGGTTTTTTTAAGTTCACTATCTGATATACTCGTACACCACTAAATACCTTTTTCTGGTCTTGTGCTGCATTAGGAGTATCAGTAGGATTGAAATACTGTACCCTGGCTTGCATAGAACTGTGCTCAACTAAATTTTTCTTCATTTAGTTATGCATTTTAATCTTTTGCTCTTGCTGATGATGATACTTGTTGATTACCACATCTCCTGTGAAGGGACTGAGAGAAAATTTCAGTGTGTTGAAGCATAAACATAAAGCAGTGGGATCTGAAAGAAAGCTAGATGTGGAGTTACGGTTTAACACATATTATACTTAAAAATGGGAACAATGAACTGCAGTGGATTGCAGAAGTTGGACACACTTTTTTTTTAGCTTTGAAGATCTTAGACTTCAGAATCCCAAATATTTTTGAAGAACATAATAATTGTTTTATGCAGTGTAATATAAATCTCTTGTAGTTTTGAATGTCAAGAACAATTGCAAAAAGGGCATCTTTACAAGAATGTGGAAAATTGAAAGATGTGAGCAAATTGTCTACCACAATAAGGGTGTTGGGTTGCATCTATCTGAGCAATTTGATTTGAGGCAAAACCAAAGTATTGAGTCAGCATGATTAGGATGGATGTTTTGAAGGCAATCTAAGGAAGTTAAAAGTTTCTCACCTGCAGGTGTTCTTAAGCATTCATTATATTATCTGGAATTTCCTTGTTAAACTTTTCCCTTGTAAGTTCCTAAAATTGAGCTTTCTTTAATTCATAAATTTATTTCTGTTTAAGTATCTTACATGACACTTCAAAGATTAAGTCCAAACCATTACTTCTGTGATATTGTATGACTGATGACCCACCTGACTAAGCTTTTCTCTGCAGGTTTTGTTAATTATTCTTCCGTTTTCAGATTTTTTTGATTATGGCAGAGCATTTCTGAAACATATGGATCCTAATATTCATTACATACAAACTAGCCTTAAAGAGGTCAGTGAAGCTCCAAAAATTTGTATCAACCAATGAGCTGATCCACATTTTACAGAGTTCTTGCTTATGGAAAAGATTAAGGTTTTTAGGACACTAGAAATGCCCCTTGGATAGTCTATGAAGTGGTGTTTGTTTTGGGGTGTGTGTGCAGAAATATACTTTTGAAAGATAAATAATGAAAGAAATTACAGTTCTGCTTATACCTTATTGAAATTATTTATATGGTGCAGAAAGAAGAGGTAAAGGGAAATTTCAAAGACCTTTCAAAGCTCTACATTTTCAGACCCTTTCACCAAATATAGCTCTGACCTGAATCTGCAGTCATATGATTCAACTAACTCATATTTAAAACAATACTGAACTGATTATAGGTCCTGACTTTGATTCCAGTTCTATGGCGTGTCAATAACTTTGAGTGAAGTTGGCAAAAAGTACTAAGATCTTGCTGAGATAGTCTCAGGTCACAGGCTTTCCATGTCATGTCACTTTTGTTTTCCACTTCTAAGAGTACAGAGTAACTACTTTAATCTGGCTTTTCCATATATGCTTCCTTCATCTTTCTACAACATTTATGATAAGATCTTTCTTTCAGGACTGATTTCCATTGCACTCCAACTGTGCTTACAGTTCTGTTCTTAGATTCCCTTTTTCCAGATGTATCTGCTGTCATTTTACTCCTGTTTTCACTCATTCAGTTTTTTCCCCAAGTAAGGATATTATTACAGACATCAAGATTTGTTTTTAGATAGTCTTGTCCCCAGCAGTCATGACCATTTCATTCTTGTTTGTATTCTGAGATTGAAAAAAACACCAGAACTTTCTTGTTTCAGCTGTAGTTTTATTGCTAAGTGTCCATGATTTTCTTTCATGCCTTGATCTGCTGGAATTTGTCTCTCACATCAGGCAAGCAGCTCTAATGTCAGACAACAAGGCCCTGCTGATCATCTGCAGGTTTCTAACTTAATGTCAGATTCAATTTTTTAAGACACTTGCAAGACAATCATTAATAAATTCTATAATTCAAGATCTTGAAATAGACCTGGTTTCAGGATAGCCATTCAGTACAGATTTTTAAGGATACTAATTTTTAGGGAAAATTTTACTTTATGATGCAAGGCAGTCGACAAGTCATAAATTGGAGACAGACTCATATATAATGAAGTCTTCATAAGATCCTACTACTAAAGTATAGAAGATTAATGATAAACTTTGGAATTTAATATCCCAGTGCCTTATTCACTGTCATGATAGAATGAAAACAGATTACTATCGGACAAACGGTACTGAAAGAATAGTAAGTTTGTGACATTATCCTAACTGAAAAAAATAATCAAATTTTGATAGATGTTTTAGTGCTGATGGAAGTTATGTTTTTATGAACTAAGGACAGAAAAATTAATTTAACACAGGCAGCCTTGCAGAAAATCATCTGGGTATTTCATCTGGTGTTTTAGAAGTTTTACATAGTTAAACTCGTTTTGCTCGTTTAAATTTAAAAGGAATTCAATCCTTTTAGAACAATGAATAATGCTGACTTACCTTATTCTGTGTCACAGTAGAAAGTTTCTGAAATCTTTTGGTCTCACACATCTGAGGTACTTCTGGAAGCCTGAGAGAAAATTACTACCTGGAGACAGCCTGTTTTTCCGTTTAGAAACCTTGAAGATGGCCAGAATCCAGCTTTCCAAACTAGCTAACTAGTCTAAAGGGTGACAAGGTTACACAAAGGTTCTCAACAAACTGTGGAAATGGGGGGAAAAAAGTAAGCACTTGATGACCAAGTGTTTCTTATGAACATGCAGAGATTTCAAGATTTTGATACATGCTGGAATTAGCTAGAATAACTGAGTTGAAGGGTGTTATGGTTTTGTAGGGGGGGGTTTGTCTGATAGCAGGGAGGTGGGTAATGGCTCCTTAAGCAACTGCTAAGAGTTCCTCTAGCTTCCAGTCTGCTGCTGGCAGCAAGGGAGGGGCTACAGTGGTGGCTCCTTTTTTTAAAAATTTATTTTAACAAGTCGCGCCCCCCCCAAAGTTTGGTAACAGGGAAAGTGGGGGAAGGGGCACCACCATCATGTAGCCTCTATAAGGAACTGATTGAAGTGTCCCAGCTCAGATGGACCCACCCCAGGCCAGGGCTGAGCCAATCGGCGCTTCTGCGAATAACATATTTAAGAGGGGGCACAGAACAATGGGTTGGCGCAGCCCCGGGCAGGGCATGGCTCAGGCGGGCCGGTCTGGCCATCCAGCCGCCTGCTTGGCTTCTGCGAACTCACCTGCCATAGCCCAAGCCTCCACCATGGCTCACCCAGGAGCCCTTTTTCCTGGGAGCCGATGAAGACCTGAAGGCGGAGGGAGAAGGAAGATGCTGAAGGAGACGGCCAGGCAGACACTGTGTCAGAACCATGAAAGAGAACGCTCTCAGCATTTCCCCTGCCACGTGGTCAAGAGCTGGGGAGGACCCCACACAGGAACTCCTGTAGCCCTGTTTGGAATTGAGAAGCGGCTGTGGAGGGCCCCACGCTGGAACTAGAATTCATCGGGGGACTGTAGCCCCGTTGGAAAAGGACTCCCGCCGTAGAAGTTCTGGAGAAAGACTCTCAATGTGAGAAAGGGACTCCACGTGGCATCCAGGAAAGACTGTGAGGAGGAAGGAATAGTGGACTGACTGCAATCCCCCATTCCCTGCCCCCCTGTGCCGCTGGGGGAGGAAGAAGGTACAGAACAAAGCCTTTGGGCTTTGGGAAGAAGGGAGGGGTGGGGGAGAAGTGCATTTTTAAGATGTGGTTTCTCTCTTCAATATCTTGCTTCTTGTTGTAAATAGTTAATAAATTCAGTTGTTTTTTTGTTCTTCATGAGTCGTGTCGGTTTCTTGCCCATGACCCTAAGTGGGGAGTGAAACCCTCCCTGTCCCTGCCTCAGCCCACCAGGTGTTTAGCAAAAACTGTCTCTGTGGTTTTATAAACCATGACAAAGGTTAACAGAGTTTTGTTAAACCTACATTCTTTTAAATTTCTTTTTCCCAATATAGTATGACCACTGTTAAAGTAAAAATGTCCATCAATATTCACTGAAGTGCCTAAAATAATAAGTGTGTATTTTGTAGTTACTGTAAGATTAGCTGTGCTTTTCAGAGAATACCAAATCTGAATGGATACTAAATATTATTAACATAATGTCATATAACACAATGTTATTTTTAAGTATAAACTGCATAAATAACTGAAACGCAAAAGAGGTTTTTTTTCCTGTAAACATGCTCTGACCGTATCTGTTGCATTCTTTCACAGGCTTATAACACCCTAAATAATAAATACTGGGAGCTGTCCTGTAACAAGTAGTCTGATCATCACTGCGAACTGGTAGAAAGTTCATGGCTTAACCTGTTTTTATAGTAATGTTGAGCTTAGGAAATAATAACATCCATAAACTAGTAAGAAAGTTTGTCTCTTCTAGCATTTCTCACAATGGGTTCTCACCAACACATGCTTTTGTTTCTCTCACTATTTCATCACTGCTTTCTTCTTTGACTAGTTTACCCTTCTGAGCAACCAGCATATGCTCAGGATTAAAACCTGAGGCTTAGTATCAAATTTAGAAGAAAGAGAACAAGTGGATCTGAAGTTTGTACTTGGGAAAAAAATATAGGGGCTGTTAGCAACAGAAGTGAATGTCTGTTTCACATCCTTTGTAGGAACAGAAAATGGGTTTTTTTGTTTGCTATACACTGTAAACTGATAGACTTGATCTGTGAGATCAGCCAGTAAAAGCTTCCACTTATCTACAAATCCTGGGTTCAAACCCCATTGTCAAATATTTGCCTGTAATTTTTGTGACACATGTAGAAGATCATGATTGACGCATCTCTCCATACCTTTCTCTCACTCCTGCCCTGCATAACTACTAACTACACTCAACATTCCCTGCAGGCAAGGAAGAGAATCTGCTACAAATATTTTGATGATCCATTAATGCAGGTCCTATCTGATTGGGTTTTTTGCTTGTTCACTTGGCATGTAACACTCTGTGACCTTGAAATATGAGCATTAAAGACAGGATACCTTATCTTGCTGCATGTCACTGTCACCAAATAAAGCTTCTATTACGGGTGCTTTGAAATGAGCTGGTGGTGAAAAGAAAACATCTACGGTTAAACCTACCTTAACACAGTCTGCGTTATTTATTTACGATGTTACACGAATCATCTGCACTTTCTGTGATAAGCCCAGGGCTGTGTGTCTTTCATTTCAGCTGACATTTTGCTGCCATTTGCCAGGCTAAGTAGCTACTGTGCATTTACTCCAAACTGATGCATGGTCATTGTTTTTTGCACAAAATGGATATTTAACTCCGCTGAAATACCCTTTTTAAGAATAAGATTTGACAAAGTAAATTTATGCTCACATATGAGAAATCAAGTAGGTTTGTACCAAATACACTTTTTGAGGTAACTGAAATGATTTCTGCAGAGAATTTGACAAACTTTTATTTCTGTGCTCAAAATTAAAAAAAATATTAGTTTTGAGCAAAAAGGATATCTCAGGGTACTGAAAGGCTTTTATTTGGAATGATATATTCTTGGTCTCATCTGATAAGATGTTTGAAAGCAGTGTCTTTGTAAAGACAAAGACCTGTCAGTCACATACTTTTGAATGTCTTAAAAAAAGATCTAATAAAATGACATTTTTCTCTACCTTGTATTTGTTTTTTTTCCCAGAGATTTCATTCTGAATCACAACACCAGTTCTTGACAAACCTAGTGCATTCCATTATTCTTTAGCTTGCTTGATCATGCCCTAAAATGATAGAATCACTGGGTATGTTGTCCTTAGAGTAATTGATCATTTTTGTTTCTCTAACTGTAAGAGGCAGAAAATTCAGCACAATTCAAGGATAAGAAATTTTGCCTGCAGTTGTTTAGCTGCCAAGAAAATTTGCTGACAGGTTTACTTTGATGCTTATACTCCTATTTGAGCCAAAAATTTATTAGTAATAGTAGTAGTAGTAGCAGTAGTATTAATGACAATACTACTACTAATAATAATGCAAGCCATACAAAAATGGACTTGAATTGTCCACAGCTAACAAGCTACTGCTAGCTTGAGACTAAGAGACTGCTTGTTAATAATTTATGAGCTTCTTATGCATACACTATGTGACTTTCATTTTCTTGTTCATGGAGCATATCAAATGCATGGTGTTACTTGTAGGTCTGGACACATTTTTCCCATTTTTTTTTCTCTTCCCATTATTTGTTAAATACCTGATGTGTTATGCAGAATTAGAGGAGGAGCAGGGGGGAACACAAATAATTCTAGCCTAAGAATTATCAATTTGTGACTTTTTATGTCCTTTTATTAAACTGCTTGGCATTTCATGAGACCATGCCCAGACTAACTGTACTTTCATAAACTGTTGTTTTCCCCTATTAAATGTTTTGATAGTGTTTGCCATGCAGGAGTGTCAACATGTTAACAAACTCTAAGGACTAAAGCTTTGAAACCCATCCCAAGGTAGAGTAAAAAGTCTCTTACCTGTCCCCAACTTAGTCGGAGACACAGTTTTTAATGGCAAGACTAGGGGCATGCTATCCAGCTGAAACTGATGTTGAATTGCTTCAGTCTAGCAGTATAGTTTCAAAACCCCCAAATATCTTGCCTTTTGCTGCAAATTTTCTCCCATTTCTCCTCCAGGCTGTAGTCTTCACTACTTGTAAATTTACAAAGATAGATGCAGTACTGCGTTTGCCCCGTGTCACATTTATTTTCACCTCCCTGCAGGATGTTTATTCAGCTCCAGTGTTATGGTTCGCTGAAGCTCACATTCCCTTGCAGAAAGCCAGAATTGGTAGATTTTTACAGCAGTGTTATGTGGGGAAGTGTTTGGGGTAAGGTCACCTTAGCAAGGGAAAAGCAGAGAACAGCAGCCGTGTAGTGAACCTGAAATGCACATGAAACCCACAGGTTGATCTGCTGCCTCCTCCCCTGCCCTCATGTAGGAGATGGGACTCCGAGGACCAACACAGTGTGGGTAAAGCAGCCCCAAGCACACCAGTGCCCTGTGTGCAAGCTGAAGGTGGGCTGTGCAAGTCTCAGCTCTCCAGCCACCATGCCACAAGTCTACTTCCCAGCACCTCCTCCTGCAGTTTTAAGTGGTCCTTCAGGACTCCCCTGAGGCCTGGTTTTTACTTTAGTTTATTAAAATCACTTTCCTAGAGGCATTCTTATGAAAAAAAAGGCACATTGGACCCTTCCCGTTATTAAGAGTTATCCACCATAGCTTCTGACCCTAGATCTGTGCTGGAAGTGCTAGTCATTTGTTAGTCATATAAAAAAGAAACATGAGACAAACAATCTTACGTGCTTTCTATCTTGTTAAGAATAATTGTCTCGTTAATTTTAACAATATTAATTTAATTGTATTATGAAGGACAAATGCAAGAAGATTCTTTTGTGTTCTCATCAAATTAAACACAGGTCTCTATATATTTACCAGAGTTTCTTTCACTCTAAAAATAAAATTTCAATAAGACTTTTAGCAATTAGGGAGAATAACCACGAATATAGCAAGAGATAGAGAGTAAATGTAGAGACCACACAGCCACAGAAGACATAAACACTACCAACACGCTCCTCATGCTGGTCCCTAACACTAGTTTCCTGTGAAAATAAAGCTTATTTATGAGAATAAAATCACTGGATCACCTTATAAATACAGATTTACCTATATGGATATAATTTGTGAAAAGGAAATCAAGCAAAAATCACTGATTAATTTTGGAATAAACAAAGTTTTGACTGCTTTACTGGTTTTCAAACAGTTATGTCCCACCTCTCCATCCCTGCACACATCCCCCATACAGACACACCTCTACACACGCTGTTGGATTTGCTGGACAAGACAAAATGCATTATTGTCCTATGTTCCTAACTTATTTCCTATGACATAGTTTCCAGAATTGTGTTTTAAGGATTTCTGTAATTTGTAAAACTACGGAAAAAAACAGACCTAAATAAGCATTCTTAGTATTTCTCTTAGTATTTGTTCTGTCTTGGCTTGAAGATAGTGCTTATCTTGGACTGCAGGTTAACCACTGAGTGAGAGTGCACTTGGGGAAATGCAGAACATTAACATGTGTCTCCAAAGCCGTTAAGTCTCTGTCAAGCTTCATACGATGTGTAGACATTGTTCTGACTTCACAAAATAGAAAGGTAAAGAACTTGTAAGAAGTTTCAACACAGTAAAGGGAAGTGGGTGATACAACAGCTGCTCAGAGGAAAAAAAGAGCAACGAGTCAGCACTGAATTTTGTAGGTGTAAGCATCTCAATTCCCATTTGTAAAAATTTAATTTTAGCTAATTTGTTACGGTTTTAATTGCTTACAGGCTCTACAGTTTAGTCCAAGTCTGTGGTGTAACATTTTTAGTTGTACGGTATTACATTTTCTTCTTATGCTCTTTCTAACCACATGATTTTAGACTTTCTGAATATTATAGTAACTTTTTATGCCATTCATAAACAAGCTGTCAATTCTCTAAAAATAAATTTTCTAGGTCAGATACATCTTTGCCTCTTGAGAGTTATCTGATTAAAGCAAGTAACTTATGCTCATTGCATGTGTACTTGTTTTTTTTTCAAGACTGTTTTCCCCTGAGGCCACCAAAATTTGTGATTTTGCCTGACGTTTCAGAACTCTAAGTCCATCACATGCACTTTCAGAGTGCCAGTCCATCTGGATATTTATACCAGAACATTTGGCTTGTATAGTTTATTGAACTTAGTTCTCTTTTTGCTTTCAACAATTTATACCATCAATCTTTAGGCTAGGGTGAATCGTACTGTCCTCCACTCACTTTGGATAACAGGCAAGTAGAAACAACCAAGCATGGTCATGAAAGAAGAGAATGAAAAGGAAAATGCAGAATAAAGGGTGTACTTGGGTCATGAGATGATACCTGCTTAAGCGTGACTGTGCCTGCATTTCACTGCCTTGAGTTGCAACTGTATAGGAAGTGACACAGAGCTGTAAAAGCTCAACTGCCAACACATTTGCTCACCAGAAAGCTCACTGTGAGCGTATTGGTCATACTGGAACTATTCCTTAAAGGTGACTGACACTTGAAAAATATTTCCAAAGTGCCTCTACTGCTGTTGTGAACTATGTATGGCCAAAGGAGATGTATACCCGCACTGCACAATATTCTGTTACGTAAAAATACCTTAAATACTCTAAAACTGGTGTCCTCTTGCAGCTAGCAAGTTGAAAGAAATTGTCCAGAATAGTCTGCACAGACTCTTCTACCTTTCTAAAGAGTACTTCACCTCGCCAGCTTTTAGATTATTGTTTATTATACAACTTAATCCCAATTATTTTTTCTTTAATTTTCTCTGACAGGTTTTGGAGCCATTGTTACTTAATTGTTTTGGCTTATCTAGTTCCCCAGATGCTGCAAGCTATCACCTTCATCACTTTGTATCTATTTCATACTTTTCCAGACCATGACAAACAATCAAACCTGTCCAGCTGAGCAAATGTGTGGAGACCTCTCAAGAAACGACACTAGAATTAAAGTACAATGTAACTCAAGCTCATGGACAGAAGAGGAAATTTGTAGAGCCACTTTGTCCAGTCGGTAGCGGCTGTCCCCTTTATCTTTTTCTTCTTAAACCCAATAAATCTCTACGCACACACTTTGAAACAAATTGTTAATCTAGAGGACTTGTCTAACCAATTTAAGGGATCTTTCCCTTACCCACATTAGCAGAGGCCTGGGAGAGTTCTAAAGTGTCTTTAAAGCTATGTTTACTTCCTCTTAACATGTGGGTGGCAGCTTCTGAAACACGAATTTTCTTTCATGTTGAGAATCTGGAATGCTGCCATCTGTCTGCTCTTTTTTAATCTCAAATATGAGACATTATTCCACATTGTATGTATATAGAGTGAAATGCCAGATATGCTTGTGCCCAGTCACTTTGAAATTAGACAGGTATCCTGTCACAATATTTCTGTGCAGTGTTATGAATTTTTTTAAACAGAATATTACTACTGAAAAGAGGTTGAGTGTTGCTCATGGATGTGTCTTGAAAGTCTAGGGATTCCAAAGGATGTCTTGTTTCCTC
Source organism: Pterocles orientalis (assembly GCA_011057875.1). Taxonomy (NCBI): domain Eukaryota; kingdom Metazoa; phylum Chordata; class Aves; order Pterocliformes; family Pteroclidae; genus Pterocles; species Pterocles orientalis. Next base: position 737,989 of record WKFP01015092.1, read on the forward strand.
TCCACAACCAGAGAGTCTGTGGTGGGATAAAAAAGAAGAGACTTTTCCATTTCCTCCCACTGCAGCTTTCCTACTGGTTTTTCTTAGAGTCACATAAGACAAAGCCTATCCCTTTTCAGGAAGTGAGTCTTAAATGCAGTTTGAGAAGTGAGTTAACAACAGTGCAGTGTCTGCCTTGACACACTCTAGATTAACCCTTCTGCTCCTGTGGGTGTCAGGGGAGCTTGTGTTCTGAACGAGCATGACAACACAAAATTAGTCCCATTTCTATAGCTTTACTCAGTTTTTAAAATTTAATCTTCTGAAATGAGGGATGTGCTCTTGCCTGGAACATGTGCTCTCTTTAAGCAAAACGTTGGTTCAAAGTGTTCTGTTGGGAGTGATAAGACTTGTAGCCTTTACATCATCTGTTTTGTAACTTAGAGTTGTAGTTTTGCCATGTAGTTAGTATAATTCTTTTTTATGTGGAATTTAGAGGGACTGTGCCAATGCTGTAGTCAATGATCCTTATTAAGGTAGTAGATTAACTTGGAATAGAAAAAGAGTATAAAATAATTGCAGAAGTAAAAATTTACAGAAAGGAACATTTGAGGTTGCATGGCCTCAGTTTTTCCACATGAAGCAAATCTGTCTTCAGCTTTCAAATAAGTGTTTTAATTTACAGTTCCTTCTGCATATTTTGCCATTCTAGTTAGGCAGTTTTTCACATTTGCTAACCTCACAGTGGTTTCTGTTCATTCACAGATTATTGAAAGCTAGACATTTTTGAAAACTATGTCTCATATAGATAACTGTAGGGATATAGTTACATAGATAACTCCTATACAGATAAGGGGACTTAGATACACTGAAAAATTTCCATCTCAGCTCTTTGAAGTTTTCTTCTCTTATGCTTCTTTGTATGCAGGTACAGTTTGTGCACCCTTCCATTGAGTGTGCATGGGCTGGGACCAGTATAAAATCAAGATGGAAAAAAAATGTAGTGTATTACAAGTAGGCTTCATTCCTCACATAATTTATGGCAAAAGTTTTGCGTGTGAAGGAGAGTTAAAATGGTGTCTTTCTGTTAGATTCGTTAAAGGACAATAGTAGAATATATTTCTGCCAGTGTCATTTTGCAGCTTGTACTTGCTGGAAAATGCTGTTTTATTAACATGTGTTCCTTCAGTCTATGAGACTATCAACATTTTGATCACCTGTCCACTGACAGTTTTACTTTACTTCTTTATTTGCCATTCACTGTGATCTAAGAGCCACTGGTCTGTCTTAATTGTTTGTGAAGAGCAGAAGAAATAATATTTTTTTCGCTCTTCATAAATGGCTTGCAGCATAATGCACAATTTACTAGCTTGCTTTATGGCTCTTCATATACTGCTATTCAGTTATCCAAGGGACAGACCACTACAAGGGTAGCTTCACTACTGTTCCTATTAATCATCATGGGATAAATATAATATCTGGCAGCATTTCCTAAAATTGCATTGAACCACCCTGATTCAGTTAGAAGTTTTTGAAGCTTTTATTAAGTGCCGTGATAACATCAGTGTCCTCAACAAATTCTGCCCTAAGTTTCCGTTCTGCTTCAAATAGGGATGACATTTCTTTTTTCCCACCATAACACAAGGGTGTGTTTTGCAAGGTGAAGTGGCTACATTAATGCATCTATTCATTGTTTTGAACAGCAGAACCTTTATACAGGTTCAGAGACATAGCTGGAAATGTAAACAAGAAGTGTCTTGTTTTTATTTACTGGGACATGGAGACAGCAGGCAGCCAGCCAACTTGTTTATTTCGGTTCACATTTATTACCACATACTGCAGCGCTGCAGCTGATTTCCAGACTTCTTGTCATTTTGTGTAACACAGATTCTGGATATAGCAAATAAGTCATTAATATTATGGGAGGATATTTCTTTGATGACTTTTATTATTTAAAGGTTCTGTGAAAAGCACTAAAATGTTAAGACGAGAGAATTCCTCATCTCCTGCCTTCTCATCTTGCCTGCATCCAAATCTCCTCGAAGAAAAACATTGCAGTAAGTTGCACAAGGCACTGCCTTGTCTTTTCTGTCTTCCAAAACCTTTTTCTTACCCACTTTGAACAGCAATTTGCAGCTTGTTCCCTGTGTCCTCCCTCATCCCTGCCCTGCACTGCTTTCTCCTTTGTTTAAAGACCTTTTGTTCACCTCTTGTGACAATACTAAAACAAAAAGAAAGGAGACATGCACAATAATATATGGCCATTGGTGCCAAGGCTCATTGTCCTGTGTCATTGATGATACAAGCCCTGCCCTTTCCCCTACTGCGCCAAGTGCTGTTAAGCTGCCAGCCTACAGAATAAATGATTTCTTTCTCTCTGTGCTCTGTGCTTCCACCACTTGAACAATTTCTTCTCAAGAAGCAAGGAGAGAAAAAAAAGCAGAATTTAATTAGTTTTTCAGTGAATTTTTCCACCCATTGTTAAATGATTCGTATCGATGCTGATGGCTATTTTTAAATACTTTGCTCTTGCTTCCTCTTAGTCACTGCAGAGCAGTCCATCCAATCCTTTAAGGTGTGACTTGCTCACAAAGAGCATTTCCCATAGCCTAAAAATGTCCATTGCTCACCTATTTCCACATCTTATCTGTGCTGTTCAGCTTTTCTTGTGGCTTCTAACCAATGTGTCCTTAAGAAAAGGACAGTACTTACATCTTGAATGGAGATTAAAATACAGATTTAAAAGCTGAAGTAGGTATTATGTTAAGGTGCATGCATGGGCAGGTGCAACCTTAAAGAGAAATCAGTGTGCTGAGCCCACCGAGTATTGGATATGTGATGAGAGACCCCCTGTTCAGCTTGGCAGGACCAGACATCCCCTTGAACACCTTGGGCTTAACAGCAGGACTGGCTCTCTGCACCCCCCTAAACTTGCCTTGCCCATGAAGAAAGACTCTAGCCTTCATCTGCTGCTCTCTTGCCATGGTACTGGCGTGATCAGGGTCACAGCAAAATACCAATGATACCAGCTAGTGCTTTTGTGGGGATGACAGTGAAGAACAAATGAAGAGGCTAAAGCTTTTTTTAGGTCCATACTTTCCTATAAATCTATGTCTGGGTATACTACAGACAACAGAAAAAGTTATAACTTTATCAAGTAAAAAGGGAATCTGGAGCACAGATAGTTTTTTCATTAATCCTCCCAGTCAAAGGGAAGTGGTTATAAAGGGCTAGTCAAATCTGAAGAGTCAACAAATGGTTACAGGAGTGGTGCCACAGCCAAGGGTTCAGCTACTTAGACCATGGAACTTGCTTTGAGAAACCTAGTCTGATGGGGTCCCTCTGTCAGAGAAGAGGAAGAGCATCTTTAGTCACAGGCTTGCCAAGCTGGTGAAGAGGGCTTTCAACTAACGTTGCTTGGGGAAGGGAACCTCATGCCACTTCTACCAGTTTGATGCCAGAACCAGCAATAGATGCCCGGAGCCTGGAGAAGGATCTCTGAAGAGCAGCACAAAGGATTTCCAGCCAGTAAGTCAGCTTCGTCGAAGTCCCAACTTTGGTGCCTCTGTGCAAAGGCGTGTAGCATTGGGAACAAACAAGAGGAATCAGAGATGTGCAGGGAAATGATCTTATTGGCATCACGGAGACATGGTGGGATGGTTCCTACAACTGGAGTTTTGGAATGGAAGGATACAGGCTCTTTAGGAAGGATAGGTAGTGGAGACAAGGAGGGGGTGTCACCCTCTACTGCATTGACCAACTGGAGTGCATGGAGCTCTGCCTGGAGATGGATGAGGAGCTGACTGAGAGCCTATGGTCAGGATTAAAGGGAGGGCAGGGACAGGTGACATTATAACAGGGCTCTGTTACAGGCCACATGACCAGAAAGACAGAGAAGATGAGGGCCTCTATAGACAGGTAGGAGCAGCCTCATGTTCATCAACCCTGGTCCTCATGGTGGACTTCAAGCACTCTGATATCTGTTGGAGGGACAGCACAGCAGGGCATAAGCACGCCAGGAGGTTCCTGGAATTCATTGATGGTAAATTCCATCTCCAAGTGATAGAAAAGACAGTGAGGAGATGTGCTATGCTGGATCTTGTTCTCACAAACAAAGAAGGGCTGGTGGGGAATGTGAAGCTTAAGAGCAGCCTGGGCTGCAGCAACCATGAAGTGGTGGAGTTCAAGATCCCTAGGACAGCAAGGAGGGTGCACAGCAAACTGACTAACCTGGACTTCAGGAGAGCAGACCTTGGGCTCTTCAGATATATTCTTGGTAGAGCACCATGGGATAAAGCCCTGGAGGGAAGAGAGGCCCAAGAAAACTGGTTAATATTCAAGGAATACCTCCTCCAAGCTCAGGAGCAATGCATCCCAACAAAGAGGAAGTCAGGCAAAAACCCTAGGAGGCCTGCACGGACAAACAAGGAGCTACTGGGCAAACTCAAATGAAAAAAGGAAACCTACAGAGTTAGAGATGCTGGTTGATGAGAAGCTGTTCCTGCTCCAGCAGGGGGATTGGACTAGATGATCTTTCGAGGTCCCTTCCAATCCCTAACATTCTGTGATTCTATGATTCTGTGAACATAACCTAGCAATGTGTGATTGCAGCCCAGTAAGCCAACCGTGTCCTGGGCTGCATCAGAAAAAGAATGACCAGCAGGTTGAGGGAGGTGATTCTCTCCCTCTACTCTGCTCTCATGAGACCCCACCTGGAGTACTGCATCCAGCTCTGGGGCCCGCAACTTAAGAAAGACATGGACCTGTTGGAGTGAGTCCAGAGGAGGGCCACAAAGATGGTCAGAGGGCTGGAGCACTCCCATATGAGGACAGGCTGAGAGAGTTGGGGTTGTTCAGCCAAGAGAAGAGGCTCCAGAGAGACCTTATAGCAGCTTTCTAGTACTTCAATGGAGCCTAGAGGAGAGATGAGGAGGAACATTTACAAGGGCACATAGCGATAGGATGAGGGGTTATGACTTTAAACTGGAAGAAGGTAGATTTAGATTAGATGTTAAGGAAGAAACAGATGTTAAGGAAGAAATTTTATACTGTGTGGGTGGTGAGACACTGGAACAGGTTGCCCGGAGAAGCTGTGGATGCCCCGTCCCTGGAGGTGTTCAAGGCCAGGCTGGATGGAACTTCGAGCAACCTGGTCTGGTGGGAGGTGTCCCTGCCCATGGCAGGGGGAGTTGGAACTTGATGATTCTTAAGGTCCCTTCCAACCCAAACCATCCTATATTTCTATGATTCTATGAAGATACATCACCCACGGGACCCTCTCAGAAAAAGGCATGGGTCTTTCCCCTCTCTTACTATTTGCCAGTGAACACTATTTTTTCCACCAAGTGTGTACAGCTGGAATGGGATTTTTCAGATGTGGTAAGGATTATCCTAAATCTAAAACTCCTACTTCTGATAGTGACAAGAATTTAAACTAATTCTGAGAATGGTGGAAATCTTATCTTTGTCCTAGTTAGGTCTTTGGTTTTGTTCATATCCTAGGAGGATAATAACATCTGTTTGTTGTTCTACTCAAAAAAAAAAGTTCTAAGAGAAGCAGTACTCTAAGAGAAGCAGTATTCTTGCCGTATTTTCTTATTATTATTTTTACTATTAAATGTTGATAAGTGAAGCATTTTGATATGCTTTTTCGTAATCTTCCTTCACTTCAGGTAGCTACCTTTATAAATAGTATGTCATTGACCAATCTTCTCTCTTTTTGTTTTTTAAATAATATGAAACACTGTGTTATGCATTTCTATGAGCAAATCTCACCCATTCTTCATATACTGTATTTTTTTCAATGAATCAGTTATTTACAGTGCAACCCAAGAGAGCAATGGTTTTCCTGACTTTTTGCAATGCTGTTCTCCTCGTGCCTTAATAAAGATGAACAGTATTTAACTGCCAGGCATCAGAGATCTCTATATTTTAATTAACAAGGGTGCTTTTCCTGTCATTTTCCTTGGAACAAAATGTATCCTGGAAGATTCCTTACACTGCTCCCCTAGCTGTTGATTTGGAGTGAATTAAAGGAAACATATTGTGGAAGGTGAATAGCTAGGGTAAAAAATAAGGTCTAACATTAAACAATATAAGTGTTTCAGCCTTTTGCTCTATCAAACCTTAGGGCAATGTCTTTTCAATGTCATGCTTTAGTAAAAGTCTTTTTAGCTCATGCATGTCTTTCTAAACAAGACAGACAAAAGCTTTTATTTTAAAAGCAAACAGCTAAGTGATTTGCTGTACACTTGCCATGAATAGTAACGAGGAGTTTGTGGTGTGTTCCTCTTTTTAATTAGCACATTGCTATAACCTGACTGCTGTTGTTGCTGTATGGATGAGTACTGTCTTATTAAAATGTGTCTAGAGGATACCACTTGAAGAAACAAGTTAGAAAAAGAATACCATAGAGTATTCTTGGGATTGGTTTAAAATACGTCAATTTTTTACTCATTTTAAATGGAAAGAATTGGCTGTTAAAGCTCTGAGTAAATCCAGTTATAAGTATTGTGTTGTATAAAAATAGCTTTAAAATAGATTTTTATAAACATAGTTGGGAAAGGGTTATTTTCCAGAGCTGGAAAATAGGTATGTGTATATGCTGTTATATAAAGAGAGGCATTGTCAGTGAGTTCTCTTGTTACAAACCATTTCTGTATACCTTAAGTGTAACAAGATTTTTAGAATTTCATAATTAGTAAGATGGAAAAGGTATTTTTTTTAAACAACACTTTTTATAAATTTCTCTGATGGACTATTTTAAATGCTTCTCAAAATTCTCACAGATGTTCCTGATAGAGCAGGATTCTAAAGTAGTAACATTGGAGTAGAAAAGAATTACAACTACAGCCAAATGAAAGGGAGACTGGAGATTGACCAGAAATTTTGTCAGAAGTTTCAGGCAATGAAAAAATGAAAAAAAAAAAAGAAAGTGTTCACAAGAGGGAATCTATATTTCATTATCACAGCTGCCCTTTTTAATGGAGACTTCTGGTGATTCGTGAAAATATCCTCTCCAGGATAATACATAACATACTTATTACATAAACAAGTCATACAGACATATCAAAGAACAAAATCAATTGTAAATTTCTTTTGTTGCTACAGGTTTCAGAAATTTTCAATTTGGAGACTTTTAACCAAATTTATTAATGAAGTTTCCACACTCAGGGGATATTAGGTATTTCCTTCTGGTGTTTTTCAGCATGGGCATAGAGAACATCTGTCACCTCTGAGATTTTTGTCCCAAGAAACCTTTCTGCCATGTCCTATAGAAGGTGTGTACATGTGTGTCCATATAGGGTTCACTGAAATTAGGAAAAGAAACATGCAAATGTCACTGCTGTTTCTACATTTCTGCAAAGTTGACAGTGGATCCTCACTAGAAAGGTGCATAAACCACCTCCATTACTGCACAAGGAACATAACCTCCTGAGTTACGATTGACATCAAAGTATCTAAGAGAGAAACCAGACATTTAAAATTAATTCCTATGAAAATATCAGGATTGTTCAAACACTTACAGTGTGCTGGACACTGTCCAGAGTGAACAGAAATGAGGCTGTCTTATGACGTGCGCTCTAAATCATGGGTAAATGTTAATGCAAGTACTTCTGTCAATATATAATACAGAAGGATGTTAGAGAAATTTACAGTACTTTGCTCAGGAATTCCTATTTTTTGAAGTGACTTAGTGGTCTTCAACAAGTTTCACAGTAGAAGAATCAGGAAGTATTTGCTGTATTATTCACAGTTGTGATTTTTTTTTCCTTTTTTTTTTTAATGTGAGACATGGGGAGTTCATGCTTAAAAAGCATTGCACAAGTAGGATGAGCAGTTAGGCAAATACCAAACTCTTAATACTAAATAAAAATTCTTCTAAAAATGATATGAAGTCCAAAAGGCCATAGTGTTTTCTTGAGACATGTAAATGTGCAGTCATTCATACAGAGTAGAAATGAAGATTGAATTCCATCTCAATTCTACATAGTATGAGTGCAAAAAATATAATGGTTATATATATACAAATATATATAAAAGCATACACACACATATATATTAAAAAAGTATGTGTTTATATATTGACACATAGTTATGTGTGTGCAGACACGTGGATTTCTTAAAGGTAGTTAGCAATTTTGCGTACTGTTTTTTGAAGGCAGTGCGACATTCCGGTCACCAAATCACATATTGTTTTTGGATACCTTATTCAAACATACAGAAAAAAAAATAGAAGATGTTATTATATTAGCTAAGAACTAATTGTTATCCATTGGTATTGAAGCTCTAATTGAATTGACAAACTGTGAGGAATGAAATGTGAAATGGCTCTAAATCCTTTTATGTTCTGATATATTATTTATATATGGTATGGATGTTGCAGAAAAATTACCCATCTTACAGCATTAAAACCAGCTTATGTGATTTTGTATCTGATTGCTTTGAAAATCGAGAGTTCAAATATGGTGCGTGAGAAAGGACTGAGAAAGAAAAAAATATTAAATCATGAAATTATATTATGAATGAACAACTGTAAAATAAATTTGAAATGGATTAAAACCCTGTAAAACTGGATAGATGTACATATTTATATAGAATATATGTAAAATAAATGTAATAATTATGAAGTCTGTTTTCTATTGACTGTCTAAGGTTACCAGATGTGAATCAAATAAGATAAGACGCATGTTTCTAATTCTTCATGAGTGAAAAGTGTTGATATTCAAACTGCCATCACACCAAGCTTGGACCTAGGACTAAAGTTATCCAAAGGTGGTCTTGGAGATGGATAAGAGTCTACAAAAAGTTCTATATTTGTGAAAAGAGAGGAAAAAAAAAGGCTTTGCCAGCTGGTTTTAAAAAAAATTGAATTTTTTTGGTGCTTCTTGGAGGTTTCAAACAGATGCCAGAGAATGATAATGAGCAGAGAGCGGACTGTGTAGTCAAGCTGAAAAGTAAATAAATATTTCACATAGATATTGCCTTGCCATGTATCACGTATCCATATAATTTGCCTGTAAAACTAAAACATACAGCACCCATTCTGAAGTATAAATCTAAATGCTCCCCCACAAAGTGCATCAGAGTGTGTAGACACACACAACATAATGTGTCTGAAATTCTTCCAGAACTTGCTTTTCATAGCACTTTGTCTACAGCTGTAGTTGATAGTGTACAACAATAATGTAACACCTTTCCTGCAGGTCTTTTGTGGAATACATCTACTGTACAGTGGGAAAACAAAATATGAGCCTTGACTGAGTCTTGCAATAGAAAGGACTCAAACTGGGAAACTGTTCAACACAATTTGCATATTATGCAGATGAAAGCCTAATGACAAAAGAGTGTATTGACAAACTCTGCCTTGTTATCTGGCAACGATGTGTATAGCAGCGTGGGTTACCTAGACATAATCTCTTCTAATGTAATTTTGCAATTAAAAAAAAGAAAGAGAAATTCAGTGAGAACTACATATGTAAATAAGATTCACTTGTGACAAACCACATAATCCCATGCAATCCAAGTAATCCCGTTCACTTTGGGAGACAGGCATCATGATTGTATGTTATTAATTCTGAATGGTAGAAAAGGGAAAGTAGCCAAGTGCTTACTGAATCCTTGTATCTAGTTTGAGTGGCTGCTTCTTCATCCTTGCTTGCCAGTTCTGAGTGTATTTCAAGGAACATTACTGAGAACAAAATCAAACACCATCAATATTAATGATCTGAACTAGGAAGATAGCTTTTAGTGTGCAAATTAATTACCCTAATCACAGGGTTTTTTGTATTCATTTTAATGAAATAACTATTTATTTCACTGAGGCCTGAGCTTTTCTTTTGCAAATAAGGCACATTTACATGATAAATACATGAAATTTAAATGGATGACTAAATTAAATTGGGGGGGAAAAAAGACCTTTTTAAATGCAATTTTCATAGGAAAAACAGCTAGATTAATGGGTTGGTTAGTTGACTGGCATCTGTGATTAAATCTTTTTAATGTACATCAAATAGAATTTAATGGACCTCAAGAAATGTCTACATAGGCAGTAATATTCAGGGGTTAGTGAAGATGCATTTTGTCTCCTACTATTGAAGTGTAGACCGCTGGCAGTATATTGCTTATTGTTGTCCAGTACAATATAGAGACATTATGGTTGGAAATAATAGTAATATAAATTTGCATTTCTCCTTTCCTGTGTTTTGTGCCCTTTCCTCTGAAAATGATTTTTTCTACCCACAGGAATTTCAAACAACAAAATCCTGTCAAAAACTGTGGTTCCTGCTTACTTGCATAGTCTCCAGATTTAATCACCACATGCACATTAGTTTCATACTGTTGTTTTCTAATAAAAACAAGAAAGGGGAAAACGCTTAGTTCAGAGGGACTTTAAACATATCTTTTAGATTCTGTGTGTTTTGAAAACTTCATTTATTGTGGCAAAGCTTTGAAGGGCTCTGTATTCAACAGAAGTGAGATTTGAAACACATTCCAGTTCATTTTTTGATAACAGTCCTGCAGAACAGAGCATCTTTCTCTGCTTGCTTTTTTCCCAGTCGAGCCACCAGAGACATCTCCAGCTTCCTTTGATTTGAAATGATCAATGGCAGCTGTGGCAGGCAGGCAGGGTGCCCCAGGCACAATGCAAACAAGTCTTTCTCCCAGCTCACTACAATTTACATTTCAATTGCTGCCACATTTTTAAAGATAATTATAACCTTTTTATATTAATATTTTTCTGTGGCCTCTCTGATATTTTAACAACATAAATATTAATTTAGCACATCAAGGAGAACAAGCTTTCTTCACTGCAATCACTTGAACAGAAATTCTCCCCGAAACACAAGGCATCAAACATGGCATCACAATCTCTGAGTATTAGCCACACTTCGAAGGGGGCTTCTTCTGGATTTGATTTTGCATGGCCCTGCGCCGTTTTAAAGATTACCAGAGAGTAACCTTTCCTTTTGACTTGAGACCAAACTGTCCTGCTACAAAAGCAGAATGTGCTCACTGTCTGAGCTGACATCTGTTGACTTATGCATTTCCAAACAGTGTCTTTAGCATGGTGAAAAATATCAACTAGCTACAGCTGCCTTGATAAAATTGATTTTCTTGGAAAGAAAAAAGAGAGGAATTGCTGCTGGTAGTATTGAGATTTTCTAAAGAGTCTTGCGTTTTCATTACTGCAGCCTTTTTTTATTTGTTACCCCTCCAGCCCTTTATATCCTTCCCCCTTTGCATCAGGAAAAGCCATCATAGTGACAAACAGATGTTGCTTTACCTACCCCAATCATACGTTGAATCATAATAAATTTTTTGCAGCCTGCCTTATACATGTTTACCATGTGCCATATTTAACTTATTTTCTAAGTCTTCCCCACCCCTTTTTTTCTTCCAGTTTCTTGTGTAACCACAACATTCCTAACTGCCCTTCAGTGCCAAGTATTGCTTGTGATTTTTATGTTCCAGCATGTGTGGAAATGATGCGTTTTCCATAGCAACTGACAAATAAGGGGAATTAATGTATGCTACAAAGAAAATTGATACCAGTACCCATCAGATGTTACAAGGAGGTCATTCTGTTGCTCTTCTTGACAAAGTGCAGAGTTGCAATTGTTGCCTTGGAATCTTTTTATGGGTAAGACCTTCATTTCCTACACACCAAAGCCATGAGTTTGAGCATTGCTTGAAGCTGACTGGGGGAATAAAACTGCTTATGAAATATGCATGACTAACACATATGCTGCCAGGGGAACTTATGTGTTATGTATGACCCTTCTGTAATTGTAAGGAAATGATATTCATTTAAATGGATGTTTATCACTGTTAAAGGTACACCTAATGAGACAAAGGTCATATGCCTAAAAACACAGGGTTAGCCTACTATTTCTGGCCTTGTTTGAAAAGACTATGCTTTTTTCATAGTTGTTTCTCCAGCACGTGGTCTATATTTATGCAGCCTAAAAGAGTCCCTGTCTTCTGTATTTGGATGCCAAATGCAGTATTAAACAAAGTGCAATTGTAACATTGTATGCATACATCTGGGAAATATCTAGACAGCATTTTAAAATTTGCATCAAACCTAACTCTCCTTTTTCAGCTGCTGTTGTTTGGGGCAGGTATATATTTTTTATTATTGTTATTTGCCTCTCTGAGGTGTATGTATTTTTATTTTTCAGAAAATCAAACCCAAGTCTGCTAAAGGGGATAGGTTTTTTTCAGCGTACAAAATAGCAGCAATATAGCTTGTACATTTCTTCTTCTATCAGCACTCTTCAAAAAGCAGGGTTTGAGCAACATATTTTAATTTGTTTATTCCTAATCTGTAACATTTTTGTACTATGGATTTGGCTTTATCTTTTCATTACTACATTCCCAGAGTTTAGGGGGAGATGTTACACACACATTGTACACAACATCCCTAAGCGAAAGCCAGATTCGGTGCAATAAATGAACCTTTTGATTAGTGCTGCAGAGCTTCACCAGAGGTTCCTCTCTCAGATTTATGTCTCCACAAAGATGCCTGAAACTTTCTTGGAGTGCTCGTGAGAACAAATCTACAGTCCAGCAAAGCCTCATAGTCAAAGAAGATAAAACCAATTTACCACAATTCAAATCACTGATAGGAGAAGCTGACAAATTTCAAGGCATGTAACTGCTCCAAAAGTGAAGCTGAGTCTGGATGCTCTCATGCTTAAGGAAGTAGGCCAAGCTCGTCTTGGTCTAATGCCATTGTTTGAATACCACATCATCAACAGTAGTGAAAGCAGCTGATAAGTCTAAAAAAAAAAATCACAGTGGATACTTGATCTTCCTTCAAGCCAAGAGAGTGTTGACAAGCACAGTACTGTGGCCACACTGTAATAAGAAAAAAGAACTGCAGATATTTCAGAAAATTTTTTTTTTTACACTATGTCCAGGAGAAGTTAGTTTGAAAAAAGACAGATAATTAGTCAGGTGTCAGAAATCTCAACAAAATTATCCCTTTCCCCTCCCTCTGCCCCGAGTTTCTGAAGAAGCACAGGTTTGGACCTTTTTGGTCAGCCGTTCCTCTTCAGGATCGACATGGGTCCTGTTAAGACCCAGGCTCCTCCTCGTTCTCCTCAACATGTTGTGCTGGCTAATAGTCACATAGAGTGCCTGCCAGTATTCCTTGAAGTTCATTAAAAACTTGGTTTTTTTCACTTAGGTTACCATATAACATCCGTGAATTGCTAAAGTCAAAATAATTCTCTTTCCTTCTCTTGTAGCAACAGTAGAAGAGTGGCCTTGCAACTGCATCCCAGCATAGGTTCATTTGTTCTGGTGACAGAGATATCACTAACCTGCTGGTGTAAGTTCAGAAAAAAAAAAAAAAAAAAAAGGTCCAGAACAGTTCCACCATAAGTAGTTTCAAAACGCTTAACTTTTAAATTGCTGTTGTGTTTTGTGTGCTGTGAGACATTCTCTGAATCAGAGTATTTATACCAATACACTAGCAAGAGTTATTGTGGGGTTACACCCATGTGATCAAGAACAGAATCTGATCTGCTTTTTGCAGTGATTTTTTTTCAGAGCTGAGGTCAGAACATGGGTCTATGAATCCAGTCCACTCCATGAAATGGCATGACGTGAAGGTTGCAAAAGATGCAATATAACTTGAAGAAAATCTACAGCTGTACAAAGCACAAGCCACTAGTCTTTTCAATTTCTTATCCGTTTTCTTGCAGCATGAGTAGCATGCACTCTATTCCTGAGAACAGGTCCAGCCTATTTGCCTGCGGTCAGATGCTCCTAGTTGTTAAATGTTTGCTCTAAAAATCCATCTCAGGTAAAGTGAACAGAAAAAAATAAAAGAAAACTGGAAAAATAAGATGGCCACAGTCACTAGTGGGTGTTACTAACACTACCTATTCCTCTGACTTAGCAATAAATGAGAATTTTTTATTAGTCTTCTGTAGAAAATCCTTACATAGGGGGTCACCAGTTTTGATTGTAACCAGCCCAAGGCATCTGGACATAATACCAAATAAAATACCAATAGCGACAGTAGCATGTGGAACTCTAGTGGGCACTGATAATTACGTTGCACTACCTAAATACCACATGTACACCTGCAAGATGCCTCTTAGCCTGAACAATGCAAGGAAAATGGAAAGCTGGAGGTGGTTTAAACAGTTGATAAAACATTTCCACTAAAATCTGAAAGAAGGGGACAATTCAAGAGCCCCCAAAATGTGCTTAGGTGGCCCAATTAACCTCTCTTCAAAAGCAGAGGTATATATTGCAAAATATGCTTTAGTGTTCTGGGTATTTCTGACAGCTTAGACTGCAAACACCTTTTCTGAGCCTAGAGCTTATGTAAATTAATTAAGTTAATTAGCAGGCAACATTGAACTCATGCCATTAAATCTGCCCTTGTCTTTGAAACAGAAGAAAATTTTCCCAGCACAGACAGAGAATAGGGAAAGGAATTGTTTGTTTACTTTTTTTTAATCTCTTATGAGGAAATACTGCATCTTTTATCCATCTTCCTACCTAAATAGAAGCTGTAAGAAGACTGTTGCTCACAAGCGACTGGGCATCCTCCTTAAGGAGTGCATCCATATCAATATGCTGCTGTGGGCCAACAGCAGTGATTCCTTTTCAACAGGCATGAACTCCCTGCACTTTTCTTTTACTCTGTAAACTATTATAAAACCAAGAGCAGAGATAAGAGTTAAAAATAAGAAAAGAGTGTGCCCAGCATGAGTTTGAAATATTTTATCAAACAATTTTGCCGGAACAGTACATGCACAGGAAGATAGTGGCTGTGTGCACACTGTGTATGTTCCTTAAACAGACATACAAATGCACAGTTTTTGTGTTCCATAATGCTCAGAGTGCTGTGGAGATGTTTCACTATTCTAACTAAACGGACTGCTGGATGGATATTCTTGGGATTATCATCACTAAATCTGCTTGTTCTTTTTTTTTTTTTCCCCGAGATCAATTAAGAAACAACAGTCCTTTTCTTCCTGATACTATTTATTTTTCTCTTGTGATAACTCTATGTCTTTCCCCTGTCTTTGTGGTATTACAGTGGTGAAAAATTAATGTGAGATAAAGCTCAGTGTAATATAGTTGCAAAGAGTAATTTTTCATATAGCTGCTGAGGCTGTTAAAATTGCAGAGATATTCCTTATCTTAAGATATGAATTAGGCGATTTGAATTACCTTGTAAAATCTTAGTGGTAGTAGAGGGCACCTAAAATGACCAAATACCTCAAATTGTCTTCAACTCTGCCTTTCAAATGATGTGTTGTTTTATTTTTCACTCTTGCAGCATTAGCTGTAAAGCATTCTAAACTAAATATTCATTTCCTTTATGGTTCATCTGGAGAGACTGGAAGGCAATGGAATACTGTGTCAAAATTTTTGCGTACAGTCCAGATTTAACTGATAAGACTCTTCAAAGTGTCTGTCAGAGGTAATGGGACAATTTAATTCCTGTTACGTTTAAGATTAAACACCCCTAAATAAACAATCTATGTGCTTTGCAGAGGACATTTTCTATACAGATATTCTCCTGACTGTTGTTCCAAATCATGATGGTAAGTACTATTTATACTACCATTTTATTTCAGAACCACACTTTCAAAGCACATCTTCTGATTTTTTTAATTTACCGGTTGATGGCTCACATGCTGAAGCCATGTTGCAGTGCATGAACTGGATTATGGCATATGCATCTAATGCACTCCCATGGCAAATTGACACTAAATACACGGGACCCAACTGGAGCCAGTCCTCTTGAACTGTGTGTGCAGTGCTCTTCGCCTTTACAGGACCCCCTAAGTTTTTCTGTTGATCTGCTTCTAAGGTGTTTCATTCCTCACCAAGGTAAACATGTCCCAAAGCACTGTGAGCTAAAAGAAAGTGCAAATATGACTATCCTGGAACAGTTGGCAAAAAGTCTAGTGACACAGGCAAAATGAGTACTCAGTGGTCAATAGCATTCTTGTCTTAATTCTGACAAAGGCAAATAAAATTGTGTTGTTTATTGAAGGCTGTGCTTCCAATTCATTTTGCATACACAATTATAGCTTGTAGCTTCATGTTATGCCTAGATTTGGCAATATCTTTTTTTAAAGATTACTCTAGATTATTCCCTACTTATGCTCCTTTTGAGGTTTGTGATGGGCTTTTTCAACATTTCTTGACCATTCACATAAACATCCTGGTTTACAACTAAATTTCGATTAAACTTATTTTCACTCATGGTGTTGGTGACTTATTTAAATAGCATTTTCTTCACTACTCAGAATTTCCCAAGCTCTCCCAAGTTTATCTGGAATTTTAACAGTGATCTTCAGTTCATACGAATCTGTTGTCTTGCCTATAAGCACTGTTCATTTATTCATAAAGTGCCATCAGTAGAGATGGAGCAAAAAAGGACAACCTGAAAGTCATCCTGAAACAGCAGCAACAGATAACAAGTTGGGACAGCCCATTATTTTATTACCTAGAGCCATTTGTCAAGGAGTGAGAAAGAAATCACAACGATATACTGAAGCGCTGTTCTATATAGAGTATGAGAGAGTTCTACTGAAGAATGAACCTTGAATAATAAGAATTAGTCCTCTGAGTATTTAAACTCAAAAGATGAGAGAAAGCAGAAAGCAAAAAACCTTGCAAATTAGAAAGATTTTATTATTTCACATCTGTATATGTTCTGCTAGCCTAGCTACAACCAAGAGCTTTTTAATCTTCCCCTTGCAGGATACCTTGAAAAGTCACCAAATAAGCATTATGCTATGATAGGAGGGAAAACAGTGTTTGTGTATGGGGGTGCTGAGGGGTGGGCAAGTGGAATAAAGAAATTGAAGAATTCAGCTACAGTGGATAATGTTAGCTTTAGCATGTGTGCATATTGCAAACTGGGAGATCAGACAGCTCTCAAGAGTAATAGTGGAAACGGCAGCCTAGGCTTCTACTGGCTTTTAACTGTCTAGGAGTATAAATTTATAAAGTTGAGTGATAATTTTCTTTATGGCTCAATAAATCTGCCTAATATCCTTTCTCTTGCTCTGTTTTTTTCTACAGCCACACTAAGACATATGCATATCTTATATATACTTGTGTAGCCTCATTGTACTTGAAACCAATTTCTTCTAGAACAGCTTCCCTGCTACATCAAGGCTACTAGTACAGTTTCAGCCATTTATACATCTCAGGTAGACTTAGCCTATTCTTTTCTTCAGTAGGAAGTCTTCAGGAAACATTCTCAAGCAGTGTCTAACAGCATCTTAAGAGTTTTTTGGGAGTTTATTTTTTCTCTTCTCAGGGTAAACATTTTGTGGGAGATATAGCCATGATCTTGAGACTGCCTCCCTCTCACTCAGTTCTGGTACCCGGAGCTTTGGAGCATCTGTGATCCTTGGAGGCCCCACAGCAGCTCTGCAGCAGGCTAGCTTGCACCACTTGTAAAACAAAAGGAGTTTCTCTGAGTAAGCTTATCTGCATTAACAACACTTGATTCTACATAGTTGCAGGGCATCAACAATTCAAACTAAAAGAATAACAGTGGCTGAGCAGAACAAACTTCCAACTGTGAAGCAATTATAGTGCTGTTGAATGGCTGATTGCTTGTGTGTGGTCCCCTCGGTTCCCTGATGTGGTGTGCTTATAGCTTTGCAATTGGATAAAATAGATTGGAATGAGAGCTGTCATACAGAACTGCCAGCTGTTCCACTGTTAATAAGGACACTATTTAGCTATTAATACATACCATTCTTCTGTGCTGTGCTTATTCAAACAAACTATCTTTGTTTGTAGAGAGGGTGTGACTGCACCTGTTCTGGATTGTGGAATTCATGGCCTATGAGAGACCCCTTGATACTCTTCAACAACAATGCCAGCTTCCAGCCAGAGCTCCATAAAGACCAGACATCACGGGCTTGCTTTTCCAACAGATTTAGTGTACAATGTTGTAAAAACACACAGGCTTTGGAATTAGCTTCCTACTGCTTGTGCTTATGCCTTTGTTTATGAAACAGCTAGATTGCTTTTCGTATGGGAAAAGCTCAAGTCAATGCTCAAGTTTTAATTTTTAGTACTTCATAGGAATAAAGTGCTAAAATAAGGAGAACTTGAGGAGATAGCTTAAGTTGTCCTTTATATGTAATTTTACTGGACAGTCAAGTCTTGATTCCTTGCATTGTGAGGGAATGGAAGAAAAGGACTGAGTTTTCTTCTGGCATAAGACTGTTGCAGCCAACTGACTTTCATTAAAAGAGATTTATTTTTAGGATATATGGAATATCTACTGTCTATATAGGTTCCCTAGAAACTGTACTTTGTTGCACTAGTTAAATAAAAACTGATGCTAAATCTAACTTTAAACAAAAAAGTTATACAGGAATAGACCTGGAAGAGTAATTTCATAAATTTGTAGTGATATATGGATAGTGCTTTTTTAATAACCATAGATTGTAGGAGATGAAGGTTGCAGATGGCTTGTAATGATCCCAGGCCCTTGGCTCCACTTGACTTGCAGTATGAACTTGGGGAAGGCCTTTCTTTTTTCTCCGTTAAAAAAATGTTGCTGTTGTCATAAAGTTCAAATGTGGGAAAAGTTCACCGTAATTGCACATTTCTCTAGTCTTCTTATACATGGATTTAAACCAATGAAAAATACTCTGAAAATCCCTTCCCTTCTTTAGACAGTAAGTTTGGAATAGAGTGAAAAGCAATCTCCCTCGTATAATCCCATTTCTAAAATTAATTTGTAGCATATTAAAACAAATGGCTTTATTAATTTTAACTAATGAGTAATGATGCATAATGTAATAATCGCAGACTAAATATCAGTCCAGACCTTGGATCTATGACTAGCTGTGATAAAAGGTGTGAAAGAATCACTTCTTGGCCTTATGTAATGCCTTCAAACTGGGCAGGGGGGAAATCACTGTTAAAAGTCAGTGCTGATTACTTTAGAGGACAATGTTTATGGGTTTTTTAAAATAATCTGGGTTGATTAAATAAATACCAGTACGGAGATACTGTTCATTGATTGTACTTTTCATTTAAATCTATGGCCAAGTTTCAAATACGAACTTAGATATGTTAATCTTCTGAGGAAACCAAATATGAGTATTTTCCAAGTAAGCTAATAACTATAGTGAATGCTGGGATAATGCCAAGAAGAAGAAAATGTTTTCAAAATCACTTTTAACTAAAATTAAAAACTGTAAGTTTTTTAAGTTTCAAGTTAATAGAAAGAAAGTGTGTATGTAGTTGTCTAAAGTAAATTATTTGGAAGTTTTCACATGGTGATTACATACTGTTTTAAGTTACTGTTTAAAAGCTAACTAGAAAAAATATGTTTTATAACAAACAGCAAGCATTTAGCCACAGTGCTTGTCTTCTATTTGTCAGCAAAAACAAAATCTACAAACTCCGAGACCCATAGCTCTGGCAAGACCTTGATTTGTTCTGTAGAATTATCCACTGCCTAACCAGACAAGCTGTTAAGAAGCTAGTTTCTAGTAAGAAGTAAGAAGCTGTTTATTTAACTCACTCCCTGTCCTAGTTTTGTTTCCTACTGCAAATTTTGAATGTTCCGTGTTTGCAAGATGGGTGTGAGAGCTTGGGAATGGCCAGAACAGCTCTCACTACCTCTGTGCTTGGTACTCATGTAGTGGGCTGCAGCTGCAGCTTCTGTGCTACACACTTGCTGAATAAACTTGGGAAAAACATCTTATCTCTGAAGCAGTGCTCCCCATATCTATTTAAAACCAATAAGAAATTGCAAAGTCTAACCTAATTATTACTTTCAAGTCCTTCCATCTGTCTTCTCTGTGTAGGTGGGAAGCTCTTCTGGTCAGATGCTGTTCCTTACTTTGGGCCTATATAATGACAAGTGTAATGAACAGCTATTTACTCTGGTACTCCTTTGTGTTAGCACAAATAAATAGATAACAAAAAAGATGATGAAATGTCCTCCATGCCAAACCTTGGTTAATTTTTTTTCAGAATAAAAATAGTGAAGGTCATTCAAAAATTATTTGCCTACCTAATTGAATTTTTTGTCCAGCTCAACTTTTTTTGGAATTCTACAATAAAATAAAAACAACAAATGTAGTGTTTTGTGGGCTGCACAAAATAAAAAGAGAGAAGAAAGGAGGCAAACTAAAAGAGCTAAATACAGTTACAAATATGAAAGTACATAGCATGAGCTATGTATTCAGTTGAATTTCTTCGTCCAGTGCAATTTGTTTTAACATTCCACTATTTACAAAAATAGTGTATCATCTCACTTGTTAAGGGTTAAATTATTAATATTTTTTTTTGTTAAACTAGGCCAGTGAAATATTTAAACAAAGGCATTTTGTAATATGAGTAAACAGAGAACAAAATGAGAAGAATCTGTGCTCATGACTTGTGAAGGTTGTATTAAACACATTTATTCTTAGTTGTGGATTGCATGTATGTGTGAGTCTTGCAAGTATAACTCTGCGGTCAGTTCTGCTCTTGTTAATCAGTTTTACTCTGATGTAAATGCTTTGACTTCTTGGAGTTACTCCTAAACCATAGCAATGTAAGCAGGAAGAGATCACACCATTAATGTTTTTCCCGTATCTGTAACTTGTCAAAAGATAACAGCTGAAGAATTTTATAACCTCTAAATGATTGAAGCAAATATTTGTAAATGTTAATATCCTGAGAGAAGATGAGGTCTTACTTTTCCTAGAGGCATTTGTTTGTAACATTGACACATAACAATAAACCCCACAGTGAATGATAAAATGACATCTACAAATTCTGACTTTGCAAATGTATTTTTACAGAATCGGCACTGAGATGATGGATAAACCACCAGCCAAAAAACCATCTGGGATTAATCTTTAAAGATCTAAACCTGCTCCAGCTGATGTAATCGCAAAACTTTTGATTGCCTTGAAAGTGAGCAGGAATGGGCTGCAACTCAGTTTTTCCCTTTTAAATGCTAGCCTGACTACAAAATTTTCAGAGGACTCCAGTGGATTTCACCATATGCACTTTGCTAAATAGCACAGCATCAGGCTTCAGTGTTTGTCTCTTCAGACTGCATTGCTCCAGGCCCAGTGACTGCAGAATAACAAAACAGGACAAAGCACAACACAGTGAAGTTGAATTCCAGGATTAAACCAATTCTATGACATAATCATGTGTAAAATACAATTCCATTTGTGATTAACTGCGACTTTTCACTTGATGCAGGATGGTCTTTTGTGGCATGTGAGAAAAGGAGAATACAAAGATGCCCCCTGGGTTTTTAGTGACATGAGGTTCAAAATTTTAATGGCAGAACCCCCATGGTAACAGTAAGAATTTCGAACCACACGTTGATATGGGAGGTGAGGTAGTGAGAGCACCGTTAACAGTTGTAATCCCAGCCTGCATTCCTACATAATCATGTCCTGTTTCTCCTGACCTCAATTCAGGAATGCACCCATGCACTTTAATCTCTTTTATTACACCTGCTCCTTCAGTTGTATCTGGAGCTGACTGAACTGCTCATCACAAGCAACTTATCAGATCTGCTGAGGGGATTTTTTTCAGAGGAGTTCACTGACTCAGAAGGCAGAAAGCAATTTCTAGAAGTGACCCACACATTTATGAATTCATTCAGGACCTCATGGCTTTGGTTTCTAAGTGCTCATGTCACATTTAGAAACAGGAGCTGTGCTTTTACTGCAAATTTTTTTCTCACTTCATGGTAGCACTTAAGTGCAAAGCTTAGTTTTTATTCATTTTTCTACTTTTCATAATTTATTGACAATCCATTCTTTTAACAACTATAAAATTGGAGGGTGTGTTATGAACTGTTTCTGTATGGTATGCAATTGAGAATCTCACTTGCTATACCTATGTTTAATCATTTCATTTCTGTGATATCATTTTTAAAATCGTTTGAAAAAGGAGCAAGTTCCCGGACAAATCACTAGAGTTTGCACTTCCCAACTAGAGGATTGGGATCATTTGACAGAAAGAAAAAAAACATTTAAAAAGTGCAGGTGAAAAAAAATGGTAAGGTAATATTTTCCTGTATTTTTTTCATGTCTTCCTGTTGGCTGGTTTCCTGGAATCTAGTTTTAAAATGCCTGGTCTCCTTACAGGCCAGGGAAAAGAGGAAGATATAAGCCTGGTTTATTGTCTGTCTAGCAGTCTTTACTTTCAATTTTCCCTTGTCACATTTCCAGTGAATAATTAGCCACCCTAAATATAGGCTGGCCAGGTAGGCACTTTCAGCATCTGTACACTGCTTTTCTAATAAAGATGAAGTTCATGGCTAAATGTTCTTCCTTGTATGCTTATATCAGAGGTACTCAAACAAAATTTCTACCTAAAGTCTCATGAATAATAATAATAATAACAATAATAATAATGATAATATTATTTTTAAGAAAAATGTAATACAAAAATTACCAAAAGATAACCCAAACTTTCCAAATTAATAATTTGTGAAATTATTAATTTCACAAATCTCTGTTCTATATCAGCTCTGTATTAGTTTTATATACTATTTGTGTAGTTTGAGCTTTATCCATTTTTCTCTTTCCACAAATGACCAAGCACTTTTCTCTCTTTCTATCACCTTGTTAACCAAATCGTGTGGGGTTCTATACCCTCCCAGAATTTCAGTTCCCCTCACAGACCTTAAACTCATGTATTGAAAAACACAAGAAAAGACACAAAGAAGCACAAATAGTATATGTTTACTTTGAGGTTTTGACCCTTTTGGCTTTTTCTTCCACTTTTTCCATTTCTCTTTCTTTTCTACCTTTCCAGTAATAGCTTCTTCTTCTCCTTTGCATTCTGATGTTTTGCATCCCTTTTATTACATTTTGCTGGCACCGTGTTCTGTTCAGTTCTTCACAAGTTCATTCTGTACTCATTTAATACCATTAGCCCCACTAGGACAGAATACAGCTGTAAATTCTGGTCAGCTCCTTTTTCCTAATTCCTTCATAGCAGTTCCTTCCTTCCTTCCTTCCTTCCTTGCTTCCTTCCTTCCTTCCTGCCTCCCTTCTTCCACATCTCATCACATCTTCCTTACCACTACTCCTCTTCCTCCCATCTCTCATTCCTCCATCATAATGGATTATTTAATTTTCATCTCTGCTTCCTGCTTCTTGTGACCACTCATCTTCCCAAAACACTCACTCAGGAGACAGTGAAATGAGAAAACTTGATGGAAGCAGCATACTAAAATATATATACGTCATAAAATGCATTACAAGATGGATTTAGTCTCTACATTTTCTATCCATCTGTACAAAACTATTGAATTTTTTTTGGACTAGTGCTATTGTAGTATTTATATGCCTACATAGGAATGCAGAAGAGAATAGCACATACCCTCTTCAGGCTTTGTTATGTAGCTGTTCCGGGGCTCACTAGGATGGACTGTATGGAAGGAAATGCAATGCTGAAGAATCCAAATTCTTTGATAGTTAGTAACTTTATATTTGTTCAACTTTTGCATCCTTCTGCCATACCAAGGAGTTTCTTTATCTTGTGCAACACTGTTAACAAATTGCTTCCATTTGTAACTTACTCATATGAGGCAAAAGCTTTTAAATGCATTTGACAAGACAGCTTTTCAGCAAAGTCTTTAAGATAAGAGACCTCTGCAGGGGTAGAAGTTGTTCAGATTATACACAAAATCTCTTCCCTAGGTGTACCATGATTTTTCTCTTCCTTACTCTCTTTCCTTCCTTCCTTTCCCTTCCCTCCTTTTTTGGCGGGAGGGAAGGATGTGCATGGAGGAGTGAAGGGAGATGTTCTTTCAACAAGATACAATAAAATGCAACACAATGCAACAAACCAACACATTGCCGTAAGTAATGTATACCTCTGTCAGTGTGCAATGCAGTTCCACTCATGGGGTTATAAAACACTGAAAATGGAAATGTAGCCTAAGGAAAAGTTTTGCATTCTAAGCTCAGAAGTAACCTCTGAGACAGTGGATATTAAAAAGACAACATACTACTACTTCTTCCTTCAGAAAAAGACAAGCAAAAGTAGAAGGCATGAAGTGACTGGGCAAGATATCCAGCAGAAATAGGTAGGTTAAAATGCTGAATATATTGCTTGAAGGCAGAAAGAGCAATGCTGCTGCCATTATCTCACTGATTTCTTTGTGTTGCAATACAGGCCAGCAGCATTTGTTACAGGTATGTTTAGAGCTGTTAAAAAAAGGAAAAAGAAAGAAGGACAGAAAATACTTTGCAGAATAAAAAGAGGGAAAAAAGCAGACCACAGATATGGGGAAAATTGTGTTTCCTCCCCTTGTTCTGGCTTTGGGTAATACAGATTTCTGTAATCTGAATTAACAGTTCTACAAATTTGCTCTGTGGGGAGGGGACTGTAGCTCCTTGTTAAATTCTTCAGCTTAAAAAAATGTTAATTTCCAAGATGGGCAAAAAGCTGTTGGCTAAATATTACCTTTCTAGATCTCGGCTTTCTGGATAAGACTCTTTTTCTAAATTATAAACTAGTATACTTTTCTAAATTATAAACAGGGTACACTTTCACTTGTCCCATTAAAGAATTAGTATTCAAAAAGCCTCTGTAAGAGTAATAGGAAACAGTAAAAACAATCTTGTATTCCACAGATTTACTGGCAGGATTGCCCATATTGCCTGTCTTACTGGCAGACCATCTTCTACCAGAGAAATATTTATACTGAATGTAATATAAAAATAAGCATGCAATATCTATTAAAGATGTAGCAAATAAACTAGTGTGCACATTTACAGCATGCAACAGTATGTGAGATACCACTGAATCTCTCTGTGCTTGAAACAGGTGCTCTCTCAGATGTACAGTCATTTTAGTGTGTGCTGTCTTTTCCAATGGCTACCTCTGTAAATCTGATTTCTCTTGTGTCAACATGCTATATACATTGAACCTAGCATCTGTAAAATGACAATTTCAAAGGCACTTCTTCCAGCTACACTAGTGAAAGAGGTGGTACCAAATTCAGTACTAGCATAAATCTGTTTTAGCTGGCAGGAGCATGACTGACCTAGTAGTTGAATGTGAGTACAAGCATGCAAACAGCAGGAGCAACCCACTCTGACAAAATGTGGCATAGTGTAGGGGCTTCGGAGTGTTTAAGACATCCTGCAACTTGTGGTAGTCCAGAGCTCAGATATTGCACAAGGCTGAGTGATCCTGCTTTTAGCCCTATTTGTTTTCAGCAGGCCTGAGGTTTGGACTTATGAGGCGTTTTCTGATATCTCACCAGCTCCCTGAGAGACGTATTTGCGTTCATCCATGACAGCTGTGACAACAGGTGATCAGGATAACATGTATGAAAGGTTGAAGCAGCCTTAGTAATGAGTAATTTTAAACAAACAAGCACTATTGTGTGTGATACTGGTACACAATTACAATCAGCCTAGTCAGGTATTGGTAGTATCCAGCACATTGTTAGTATTGTAAATTTGTATTGTCATAGAAAAGAGTCACACAGCTTGGGGCCTTGTACCTTCACCTATTGTTTTCCCTGTGTTATGATAAATTTTCAGCAACACTTGATTAAAACTGCCAATTTGTTGGGTATAAAGAAAATCTCTCGACACTACCAGGACTAATTATGTTGTCCTTGCCAAAGGGGTAGTCGAATAATTGCATGCGATTATTGCACAGCTATGGTGCTTTTCATGCCAGTGGCAATGCAATGAAGATTGATTCCCTTTAATTAATCATTCAAAAATACCCCCTTGTATCATTTCTCGAATAGGAGCAAACATGTTCCTACATCTTTCTTCCAAAAGGCTCCTGAATGCAGTTGGTTCCCTAATGAGATAGCATTGCAGTGCATGTGTGCATGTCCTAGATAGGAGGTCCTGCTTTGTAATTGTTTGGTGATTCTGCTCTCCTTATTCTTTCTTTTTGTTCTTGAACATGCTTTGTAATTTTGATAACCACAAGCACAAGAACATAGCAGAAAAACCTAACATTTACTAATTGAACTCCAGAGAGTTCACTAGGAGTGTCACCAACTCTGCACTTATTTATATTTATCTGCTACTCCCCTGTACTTTTGAATCAAGTGGCCTATGCGATCATGCAGTATAATATGGCAATATTATTTCTATTGTCTTCATGAAATATCTTGTCTTCATAAAACAGTTAGAAGTCAGTGGCTTACATCCTGCTGCAACTGCTGCTCTCTCTCAGTATCTATATTAGTGATAAAAATTAATCAGTTGTATTTCTCTTCTATATATTTTCAAAATCTATAGCATTCATTTATAAGTAGACTGTACTTATAAGTAGATTCTTCATTTAATTTTCTTTCTGTACGGATATTAAAATCTTAGGTAAACTAACAAGATGGTATCTTTTAAATGGGTAAACCATTTATGATATTTGATACCACTGAAAATTTTTTTTCCAACAGTATCTTGTAGGTCTTGTTTTGGTATTGTTATTTCAGAGACTGTATCACTTTAAGTAACATACATAAAGTACAGAGGTAACAAATATGGATTTAGGAGCATAATTCATGTCTATTTCTACCTAAGATTTTACATAATCTGAACAAATTTCATTCTTAAATAAACAATGAACAAGTTCATTATTTGATTTTAAAATATTTGTGTATCTTATGGCTCATAAAAATGGGAGGAAAGAGGCTGATCTACACACAATCATATATATGCACATATGCATGAATTTGAATTGTTCTAACACATTTTTTAATTCAAGATTTGGAAAAAAAAGTTAAGCACTTCCACCAAATTATATTAGAATGTCTGTTTCTGTCAAAACCTGCATACAGGTTTTTTCTATAGTTTTTCTAATCAAAGGTTTGTGTTTATGCATAATTAAAATAGACTACAACATCTAGGATGCTATATAACTACAGGACATACATAAAAGTCTTCACTTGATATATCAAACCCAAATCATTGCTTGTGTTATTTTACTACTGTGATGGGTTGGCCCTTGGCTGGGGGCCAAACCACGCACACCCGCTCACACAGTCCCTGCCCCCACCCAATGATAGGGGAGAGAATTAAAGAGGTAAATGGCAAAAAGGACTCGTGGGTTGAGATAAGGACAATTTAATAACTAAACTACAATAATATTAGAAATAATACTATATACAAAGATGCAATGTGATACACAGTGATATTACCCCTCCCCACCTGATGGCCAAAGGCCCAGCCCACTCC